>JADLZL010001984.1:0-40936 GCA_015844335.1 Chrysopogon serrulatus
AACATCAAGAGTGCCGCCGAACTCGTGGAGGCACTTGAACACAAGTTCGGTGCCGCAGATGCCGGCACGAGCTCGTATGTGATGGAGAAGTACCACGACTACAAAATGGTTGAAAACCGCTCTGGTCGTAGAACGTGCTCATGAGTTCCAACTCATTGTGAGGGAACCTCAACGTTTCTGACATGTTTTTGCTCGATAAGTTTGTGGCTCGGGTGGCATTATTGCCAAGTTGCCTCCGCTCTTTGGAGGAACTTTTGCCACAGCCTCAAACATAAAAGACGTAAGATCTCTCGCTGAGGATCTGCTGGTCGGTCTTGATGTTGAAGAGAAGGCTCGGGCAAATGGATGCTCCACCAAGGCACCCGAACGCAGCGCCAGCGCTGATGCAGCACGCCGGTGCAAGAACAAAGCGTAGAGCACTGACTCAGCTCAGCTCAAGAAGCAGTTAAGAACATGGATGAAGTTGTGTGCTTTGTTTGCGGTGAGACCGACACCCTTCGCCAAGAAGAATCGCTAGGCGTAAGGAAATCTCACATACATCCTAGAAGCGGATCTGTATGGTAATTCTTACCTAGTGTGTATTGCATGTCAATCTAATCGTGGATAGGATACAAAAGCCAATATCTTCATGTTTTTGTACCGATATCTCTTATGTTTTCTTCTCCTACTGTGTCGCACGAGGTTCAACTCGTCATGATGGGAACTTGCCTCGCGATGCTTCGGTTTGGTGTTGTTCTATTTCGATCTCGAAGTTCACTGCGAAAGATCGCGGCGCTCTCAAGAACGCAGCATGCGCCTCAATAAAAAGAAGAACCTCGTTAGTGGATCCCCTCTTGTGTCGAGATGGATCTCGGGTATTTGAGTCAGAATAAAGTAGTCATTTCGAGGTATGGCCAATTCATTGGCAAAAGGCCATGACAATGAGGCTTGTTCCGCCACTCCTCCGATTTGTGAATAAAGTTGTGAACCATGTGTGATTCAAACAATTCGGGTGGGGGATATGGCATTCACGTTTGTGTCACATTAATTTTGGTTGTATGTCGCCTATCCGTTATGAATTTAATTCCAAATTTTTTTCTATAGTCAAAGGCTCTAAATGTCAAGCATGTGTGCAAGCAAAGCAACCTCGTAAGCCACACAACGCCTATAGGCGGAGGTGCACCTAATATTAGAGCTCATTCATTCGATCTTTGTGAAATGAATGGTGTGTTGATAAAAGGAGGAAAAAGATACTTTATGACCTTAATTGATGATGCAACTAAATTTTTGCTATGTGTTTCTTCTAAAATCTAAAGATGAGGCGTTTGAATGTTTTAAGACTTATAAGGCTAAGGTAGAAAACCAATTAGAAAAAAGAAAATCAAGCGTGTTAAGTCGATCGTGGTGGAGAGTATTTTTCCAATGAGTTTGACCTTTTCTGTGGCGGAGAATGGAATAATTCATGAACGGACACCTCCACATTCGCCCCAATCTAATGGGGTTGCCGAAAGAAAGAACCGGACGTTAATGGACTTGGTGAATGCTATGTTAGGAACATCCGGTATGGCTAAAAGCATGGTGGGGGAGGCTATTTTAACAAAGCATGTCATGTTCTAAATAGAGTTCCAACTAAAAATAGTGATATTACTCCGTATGAAGGATGGAAAGGTCGGAAACCATCACTCCATTATTTGCGCATTTGGGGCTGTTTGGCCATGGTTAGCGTACCAATTAATAAGAAACGCAAGCTCGGACCGAAAACAGTTGATTGTATCTTTCTTGGGATACGTGCCATAGCACGGCGTATAAGTTCTTAGTGATTAAATCTGAAGCGCTAGATGTTATAGTTGGTTCACTCTTGGAGTCACGGGATGTTACTTTCTTTGAGAATATTTTCCGATGAATGTTGCTTGTTCTTTACCGAAGTTTGCCTAATGAAGTTATTCCCCGAACCCACACCCTCTCTTGAACCAATCATAGATCCACTTGGTAATGAGGAGGATGACAGCCGGTGTTGTAGCTCCAGAAGGAGTAAGAGACAAGGATTGCAAAATCCTTTGGTGATGACTTCTTTGTGTATCTCATAGATGATACTCCCACAACCATTGCGGAGGCATATGCATCACAAGATGCGGATTATTGGAAGGATGCAGTCCGTAGTGAGATGGACTCCATCACCGCAAATGGAACATGGGAAGTAGTAGACAAAACCAGTGGGTTGCGGGCCGATTGGTGTAAATGGGTATTTAAGAAGAAGCTTAGGCCTGACGGTACTATTGAAAAGTACAAGGCAAGGCTTGTTGCTAAAGGTTTTACACAAAAGGAAGACGAGGATTTCTTTGACACCTACTCACCTGTTGCCAGATTAACTACAATCCGAGTGCTATTATCCTTGGCTGCTTCCCATGGTCTTCTTGTCCACCAGATGGACGTGAAGACGGCTTTCCTTAATGGAGAGCTAGAGGAAGAAATTTACATGAACCAAATCGATGGATTTATAGCACAAGGACAAGAGGGCAAGGTGTGTGTTACTCAAATCCTTGTATGGCCTAAAGTGTGCACCTAAGCAAAGTGGCATGAGAAGTTTGAACAGACTTTGACTTCTGCTGGGTTTCATAAAATAAATGAAGCCGACACTTTGTGTGTACTACCGTTATGGTGGGGGCAAAGGAGTAATCCTGTGTTTGTATGTGGACGACATACTAATTTTTGGGACAAGTATCGATGAGATTAATGACGTAAAGTCATTCTTATCCCAAAATTTTGACATGAAAGATTTGGGAGTAGCCGATGTGATTCTCAATATTAAAGTTAACAAGGGTGAGAATGGGATTACTCTTTTGCAATCTCATTATGTGGAAAAAGGTTTTTGAGCCGCTTTGGCTATATGGATTGCAAACCTTCTCCAACACCCTATGATCCTAGCCTAATACTTGAAAGAATAAGAGGCTAGGAAAGGATCATCCGAGATACTCCCAGATTATTGGCTCATTGATGTATCTAGCTAGCGCATAACGCCTCGATATCTCATTTGATGTAAGCAAGTTGAGTAGATTTTTCCTCTAATCGAGGAACCGATCATTGGCGAGGGGTATTGATGGGTAATCGCTATCTAAAAGGCACAATGAGTTATGGAATTCACTATTGAGGTACCGGGGAGTACTTGAAAGGATATGTGATTCAAAGCTGGATTTGAAGCTGGCCGGTTGAAGGCCACTAGTGGATACATATTCACACTTTGGGTGGTGGCTGATATGTGGAATCTTGTAGCGGAACAATACTTACAAAATCTACAATGGGCCCGAGCTCCGCGGCTCTGAATCTTGCGCCTCTAGTGAAATTTGAATGGTTAAAGAAATGTTGATGGACTTACCTATGGTGGAAAAACCAATTTACTGCTTTATTCTCATAAAGCGTGATAATCAATCAGCGGTGATCACAAAGGTGAAGAATAGTCGGGATAATGGAAAAAGTCCGGCAAACATATAAGCGTGAAGCTGATGCAATAGGGGAAATTGAGGAGCTCGGGGTAATAGGCGTGGAATATATCAGGGCGACTAAGAACACGGCAGGTCCCTTACGAAGGACTATCACGCCTGGTGATTGAAATGCATCCCGAAGGAGATGGGATTGAGACCTGTGAGTTAACCTCGGTAGTAACCCAACCTATGTGATCGAGATCCAGTGAATTAGGACCTAGGAGAACAAAATTTGTTGGTTACTTGGGGAGAGTACAATCTTTTCCTTTAACCCACTTTCAGATTGGAGAATGCGGTACTCATTTACGGCAAAGCCGAGGTTGACTTTGTCTTAATGTTACGAGGCTTTATAGCGAGATGCGTCCCTCTGGTATCTGTAAGAACACCTATGTGAGCTTAATTGTTGGTGGCGGTTTAAGGAGTGGGTATTTTTTAATAAGCTCATGAAGTGAGTTAGGAGTATGACTTATGCGCTCCACTCGCGGGGTTGGCGATGGCGCTAGTATCGATCCAGACTTCAAGTAAAGCCTATTCGCACTAAGCACTGAAGATTCAAGGCCCACAATTACATTGTGCTGGGTTGCGGATGGGCCTATCTTGATGTTCTAGGTGGATGTTCAACATACTAACGGTCTCCACTTGAATAGCTGATATAATGCTTGTAGTACGGGGTATGACTCGTGTGCCCCCTTTGGGATGTGGTGGGGGATTGTTAGATGTTTTGGGCCATGGACCAAACAATTCTATATAAATCCCAAAGGCCCACTCACACATGCATTTTATATATGGAAAGGTGGGGACTTTAGTCCCACCTTGCTACTTCAAGAGAAGTGAGGCCAACTTAAATAGTTGAGCTATCTCATTCTTGTTGAAGCTATGGATGAGGAGAGGAAAAGAAAAGAACCACATGCCTTGTAGCGCTGCCTCGCCTCGCCTGCCTCACGGGCGGGCGGGCGAGCCGGCCGAGGGGGCGCTGGGGCGCCGTACTTGTTGTCGCGGCGTGAATGGTCGGCGTTCCGGGCCTCGCCCTTTCAACTAATTTTTAGAATAATTAATCATACAAATGTAAAATAAAACAAGTTTGAGTCATAGTGATACTCGCAATAACATATCATTTTTTATCAACTTACCGTTGGTTAGCCGTAGATATTACATACATGGCGAATGTGTATTTTGTGGAGTTACAAACATTTACTACTCTGTCTTCTAAATTATAAATTCTAACTTTTCATGGTGAGTCAAAGCATCTCAAGTTTAACCAAATTTATATAATAAAATAATATAATTTATGATAGCAAGTAAGTATAATTAGATTCTTCATTGATTATATTTTTATAGTATGCCTATAATTTATATACTTATTAATAAAATATGATAGCAAATAAGTATCATTAGATTCTTTGTAATCCTGCAACTTGAGATGGTTTGACTCTTGAAAAGTTAAGAACAAAATATGGATTGGGCCGGAGGGAGTATAAAAACAGAGGTTTCTTATAGCCTATTTAATATCGTGTAGTTGATATTGCTACATGAATGAAACAATGATGAATGTGCATTTGTTGTGCTAGCGTGTGTTTCCCTGTGTATGAGGCGAACTATATTCTTCAGTTCTAAATTATAAGTTTTTTTAGTTTTTATATACATTGTTTTTACTATGTATCTAGATATATATAGGGTATATCTAAGTGCATAGCAAAAACTATGTATTTAAAAATATATAAAAAATATTGCAATCTAGAATGGAGGGAGTAATAACATAAGATTGATATGAAGAAGGAGATCAGCTGTATTTGATTTTGAGAGAAAAAAAACTGATGATGAGGTGGATGGAATGTCGATGGAAATTAAACTTAAAAAAAAAAACATGGACTGGGGATCAACTGCATTGCGTTGGGCTCTGTGAAAGGCCCAGCCCAGTACGAAACTCCGTTTGTCCCTCTTCTTCCTTCGCATTCCCGGTCCGGTCCAGCTCCAGCTCCACAGGTATACACAGTTCGGGCAGGCTGGATCACCATCTATCTATTCATCTGTGAAATCAAAAGAAAGTTGGAATGGATCTGAATCACTGAAAGAGGAGAGCTGTCGCTGCTCTCTGCCCGCCTCCATTTCCACCCATCTCCCAAGCTCTCATCAATGGCGATCTGAATCAACCAAGCCACCTGGAAGCTTCCAATCCCATGGAGCGGATCCTCAAGTCCGCCAGGGAGTCGGGCTCCCTCAACCTCTCCAATCGCTCCCTCAGGTTTCGTCACCGTCACGCCCAAATCTCACCTCTCCCACCTCGGCTCTATCTATACTGTAGCGTCCTCTTCAGATTTCATCTAGATCACTTACTTTCCAATCGGACGGACCGCCTCCACCTCTCTCGCGCCCGCCAATGCCGCCTAGCTAGCTTCTCTGCTTACGTACGGTCTTCTGGGTTCTGGTCGGGGATCGCGTGCTGTACTGCTGACATTACATTTCGGCCCTTTTCGTGTGTGCGTATATGAATGAGATCAGATCAAATCAAAAGTGCTCTATGTATCTGCTGTTGCTGCCATCGGTTCAGCTTGAGTCAACTGTAAGCTCCAGTTTGATGACAGTTAGCACTGTTTCGTACCATGTGATGTTGAGTGTAAAATGTGATCGCTTCCCAAAATTGTTTACAGCTTCATACTTGCAACCCCAGCCGACAGGACATCATGGAAAAACATTGGTGCATTTGATTCCCAACATCAGCCGCCCCACTCATGACTTCATCTCTTCAACAGATATCTAGGCATTCTGTCAAGGGTGGCCTCAGACCTAGCCTAGCACTTCTTTCCTTTTACCCTCACTCGCTCACATAGTCACATTCTCAACTATGGAGCTTGTTGCTAAATATGGATCACTCTACTCGCCGTACCTAAAACATACACATTCCATCCTCGCTTCTGTTATAGTTAGTTAGTTACTGCATGCGTTGCTCACAGCACTTCTGCCTGTCCCTTATCCACCTTGCCCTGCAGGAGATACCCAAGGAGGTGTACAACAACTTGGACACGGGCAGCCAGGATGAGAAATGGTGGGAGGTAACATGCTTATTACCCACCACTACGTGCTAATATACAGGCCTACAAGTGATGCTAAGTAATCAGATCATCTGTGCTTTTCAGGGAGTGGACCTCCAAAAGCTCATTCTGGCTCACAATAACCTTGAAGCATTACGAGAAGACCTTAGAAACCTGTCGTCGCTCGTTGTTTTAAATATAAGTCACAACAAGATATCTTCCCTTCCAGCAGCTATCGGAGAGTATGGACCTTGTATTTCTTGACGAATTCCATTCATAGATATACTCCATTAATGCAATGCCGCCGTGGCTTTTGGTAATCCTCTTTCTTGCAGTCTCCCGTTGCTAAAGTCACTTGACATATCTTTCAATCAAATAAACACTCTGCCCGAAGAGATTGGCCTGGCTACTGCTTTAGTCAAGTAAGCCTATGTGTACCTTTTGTGCAGTTCAATTAATTTACTCTCATTTTTATACTGCATTGTTATGCAGTTTTACGCTCTTTTGGCAAGTATGTGCAGTTATCTTTCCTACCCTCTAGCCTTCATGCCTTTTTTTACTGCTCCACCTTGTTTGTGTTTCACAAAGCTTATAGAAGCTGTTGATTAGCACATCGTGTGTAGAGTAGAAGCAATGTCTGATGCTTCATATTCATGTATTTTGTGCCATGTTTGGCCAGGGTTGATTTCTCAAATAATTGCCTTACTGAGCTTCCACCTAGCCTTGCCAAATGCCCAGACTTGTCCGAACTCAAAGTAAGTTGCATTGGATATATATTCTTATTTTTTGACATATAGTTATCTGGTTTCTTGGTCTTGCACTTGATGGCTTTCCAACTTATCACTTCCTTGTTTACTTTCTAGTTAGACAAGCACAAAATAATGTATGCATTGTGTACAGGCATCAAACAACAACATATCCAGAATACCAGATGTACTTGCTGGCTGTTCCAAGTTAAGTAAGTTGGATCTAGAGGTAAGAACTAATAGAATGCTAAAGCTACTACTTTGTTGTTCCAGTTGCCTGTTGAAACTCAAGTGCCACAACTTATCAGGGTAACAAGCTTGTGACACTTTCTGAAAACATGTTTGTGTCATGGACAATGCTCACAGAGTTGAATCTCGGTATGGAAAGTAACATAAGATCTGCTGAATTTTTCTGTTTCATTTGATTTTGCCATTTAACTAACTTTTAGCTCGTCACAGCAAAAAATCTGCTTACAGCCATCCCAGGTAGCATCGGAGCACTTACAAAACTAATTCGCCTGGACATGCATCAGAATAGTGAGTTTATCTACCATGTTGTCACGTGCATGCTCTGCATTTTTACTCTTTCACTAGCATTGATGGATTTCTATCTTTCTGTGTCAGAAATAACATCAATTCCTCCTTCCATAAAGGGTTGCTCTTCGCTAGCCGAGTTCTACATGGGGTTTGTTCTCTACTCACTACTCAGGACATGTTCACCTTTTTTTTGCTGTGCATTCATTTTTCTGTGTGTAATTCATTTTTTCTGTTTTGTGTTCCAGAAATAACTTATTGTCTTCACTACCAGCTGATATTGGCACACTATCAAAATTAGGCACACTAGATCTCCATTCTAATCAGGTTCTACCATCTTTTCCATGGCTAGATTTATTTGGGTTTAGAGGTATCCAGCAACAAAACCCAATGCCTGATGAATTTGCTGCTGTTACCAGCTCAAGGAGTATCCAGTTGGAGCCTGCAACCTCAAATTATTGTTCCTGGATCTATCGAATAACTCATTATCAGGTCTACCAGCTGAACTAGGTTTGTTCTTCTCTGTACTCTGCTGAATTCTTGCATGAGTGATAAGTGTTTTTTTCGCCTTTAAGAACCTCGCACAGCATATGTTGCTGCCTTACTGAAAATTCTGACACTCCATGCACCACTCAAGGTAAAATGACTACCCTAAGAAAGCTTCTGCTTACTGGAAATCCTATGAGGACACTTAGGAGGTATGTATTATACCTGTTTCTCCTACTGTTTCATATGTTCAGGGATATCTATGGATCTGCCAAAATTAATATATTATGTTCCCAGTTCATTGGTTTCTGGACCAACAACAACATTGCTGAAGTATCTGCGCAGTCGGCTTTCGTCTGATGAGGAAGGTAATTGAAAAGGCTGAGTCAACATGCATGCATTTGATCTTTGATGGCAACATTTTACATTAGATTGACTGGATTAGAGTCATTGCCTTGACTGCTTAATGATCCTTAACCCTATTTCCTGCGCAGCATCCGGATCCGGAAGCACCCCGACAAAAGATGATCAAATTGCTGCAGCAAGGCGATTGTCCTTATCTTCAAAGGTGTGCTTTAATTTGTCAAAATATTTTGGTTTCATAAGAAAGATCTCCCTTTACTTTTTTCTTTTTTTTTCTCCTTAAATGAATTGGTTCTCACATTGCTGCTGTTCAGGAACTGGACTTGAGCGGCCTTGGTGTCACCAGTGTACCAGCTGCGGCATGGGAGACAAGTGATGTGGTGAAACTGGATCTTTCTAAAAATTCAATAGAAGATCTACCGAATGAACTGTCAATATGCTCATCACTTCAAGTAAGTTTCTTAGAAAGGAAATAGTCATCTTTATTATATTATCATGCTCAACATGAATGTTTAACGTTTGCCCTTTTTTTCAGTCCTTAGTTTTGTCTAATAACGAGATAAAAAGGTGGCCTCGCAGACAGTGGTTTCCTCCCTTCCCAGTTTGTCTTCCTTAAAGCTGGACAATAACCCCTTGGTAGAGGTAATATAACAATCACATCTCTTTGTATCATTTGTCTTATGTCTTTAATTGTTATAGGAAGTGGCAGAGCTTGACAAAATGCTCATAGTACAAATGAAAGCAGTATTAACTTTGAGAGAGCACAAAGAAAATATACTTGGAAAATTGTGTGCAAATTTATGGTGAATATCCAGCATGTCATTAAGTAAACCATAACACGCTTGCTTTTCTTGTAGATATCATCCGCAGATCTTGTGCCTCTGTCCAAACTTGAAGTACTAGATCTAAGTGGCAATGCTTCTGCACTTCCTGAACCTTCTGCAGTTTCTGCATTACCACAGCTGCAGGAGCTCTACCTAAGGTTGGAATATATGCACAACCTCTAAACTAGAGCTATTAGAAGAAAACTCATTTCTCTTTCGCTATCTCTATCTGTGAGCAGACGAATGAAACTCCATGAATTTCCTAATGGTTTGCTGGGCTTAAAACACCTTCGGATTCTTGATCTGAGTCAGAATAACCTTACAACTGTGCCGGAGGTAATTATTAGGATTTCAGGATTTTGCTAGTTTTAATAAAATTTCCTTTTGATTTCCTGATGTTTTGAAGATCAGAATTCATATTGACAAATGTTGTAAGCAGCTGATAGTGATCCATTTCCAATTTCTGCATATGCTGACTCAACTGCACATAAACAGGGTATCAAGAATTTCACTGCTCTCATTGAGCTTGATCTGTCAGACAACAATATAACAGCACTCCCAGCAGAGCTGGTATGTTTTTTTTTTCCTTCTAATTTTTAGTATTTTATTTCATGTATCTTCTTAGTATCTATTTCAGCATGTTATAATATAAACGTTCTGGACAACTCTTCCTGGTCATTTGTATTGTACGCATTTCTCAATCTAACTGGATCTTGTATTTATGGATGCTTTTCTCTGCAGGGATTGCTTGAAGCTAACTTGCAAGTGTTGAAACTGGATGGAAATCCACTAAGAAGGTAAGAATGTAACCTCGAGCTGTGATTTGATGATACCTGTGTTAATAAAGGAACCCGGGATGTAGCAGTGTGGTTCTACCAAAAACTACAGAAACACATATAATAGCCATATGATGTGTTGGTGCTATGTGATAAATCCTTGGAACAAAAAATATGAAATATACAAGGGAAAGATATAGTTGACACACATTGATCAACGTTACAATATGCTTAGCTCCTGTTACTTTCTTGTGCAGCATAAGACGAACTCTGTTGGAACGAGGAACTAAAGCAATTCTCAAGTACCTCAAAGAAAAATTGCCTGCTGAATAATATTTATAGAACAAATTATTGTTGAAGTCATGCAATAAAATGTTTTTGGCCACTGTATCTTGTATTATTCCTTTTTTTTTTTTTTGTATGAATTTTGTGAAAAAAAAACCTGGATCTTGTGTGAGAAGAGAGCTTTGTGATCATTTGTGTTTGCATCCTTGGTGCGATATACTGGATATTATCCACATGTTTTATTGGAACAACAATATATTTTGTCCATTTTTTTTATATGAACAATAAGATGCAACAGAAATATTTCAAACACAGCCCAGAGAGAAGTTATCCACCGTTGGATCTGAAACGGTCAGATCATTGCTGATTACATTCATAGATCGTCACAGACCACCAGCCAGTGGAATTTGGAAAAGGTTTCACGTCAGAATCATCTCTTGACAAATTTTGCACGTAAATTAAGCAGATTTCATGAGAAACACATACTTTTCGTGTAGCCAAAATAGATATATACGATTTTCTGATTCATGTCAAGCAGAAGTGCCAACTTCATAAGCACGCTCTTCAGCGATCAACAAAACTCACAGCAATTGCGTAGGACAGAACGGCAATGCCTGTCCTGTATTTTACAGGTGCACATCTGTCTACCATAAGCCGATCTCATTACCTCATAAATGCTAGATATCAAACCCACCCAAAAAATAATGTATTCCCAGTTAAGACATTTGTACAGAAACAATTTCTTTGGGCTGTACCCATAAAAATGTAAACAAAAAAAAAAAAAAATGAGAGACGTGAAGAAAGAGAGCGAAGTGTTAGTTCCGTATTCAAGCCTGGTTGTATACCGAGTCCGGTCCAGGCAAGCTCCCACGATGGATGATCTTGTCATCCTGGGACTATTCCAGATGCTGATGTGTTGCTGCGATGCAAGATGATTCCCGCCGGTCCAGGAGATTCTTTGAGTGTATGCTTTTCTTGCTCGAGTAACCTGGAGCTGGTAGCGGTTAAAAGGTGCGCCATACATCCATGCTCCACATCTCTAATCATCTGGATCCATCTCTTCGTCTTGCTCCGAAGATTTATTCGAGTCACTTCTGTCAGATTCCTGCGTGTCTGAGCTAGAGCCGTCTTCAGGCAACTCATCTTCATAGTCCTCCTTTTGAGGTTCATTATTTCTGGCAGACGCCATTGCAAGGCTGCGCGCCATCCAATCAGGACACTCTTCCTCACCTCCAAATAAGAATCTGCCATCGCTGTCTTTCACCGGTTGAACAGCAGGTGACTTTGGTGTTCTGCAAGAGCACTCTGGCAAAGGGTGGGCGAGAAAAGATACAGGTCTTGACAACATAGCTGATGACACGACGCCTTCCACACTTGCACTCCTGTTGAGGTGCTCACGTGCAGCAATTGTCCAATTCCGCGGTGGATGATACCGATGATCATTAACATCTTCAAACAGCGCAGCAATAATCTTTCTGTTGATTCAAAAGGGAAGGAAATTATCACCATGTAAAACTACATAATAAGTGGATAACTGTCAAAAGGTTATTATACTTGACCCACAATATTTATAATTGAATCACAATATACTACTGGACAATCCAGTAACTTCGATGATCTTACAATTAGCATAGCTATTGTGTTTGTCCCAAGTTCAGCAGCACCCTGAAGGCTACTTTACTACCACTAATGGCAGTTACAGTTTTTTCCCTTTGCAATTAGCAAATCTTAAATGCATTTTTAATGGCTAAAGATAAGAAAAAGTGTTCTAAGCTGTATAAAAAGTATGTAACTAAAAATATAATAGCTCTGTACCTGTCAGGCCTATAGGTTATACCAGAAGGTTTTTGGTATAACCGGTGCCCCATGACCAAACTTGAGTAGTCTGGCCAACCACTCCCATCATTGTGAAACCCAGGGAAGAAGGCATCAGCTTCAACAGAAACAAAATAATCAAGTGCATCCCAGAGCAACCGGTGTGCTTGCCTCCTGAACTCAATCAGTGAAGTATCCGGTTCTGTGTCATTCTCACCAATCCAACCATACCAGCCTTCCTTCTCATGCGCATAGAATGGCCTTGCAGGAGGTGGAGGCAGCGGTCTTGGACGAGGCCCTGCTCTCTTCCATTCTTCAATGAGTTGTTTTTCACTTTTTGGGAGGTGGAGGCTGTGGCAAATCTGGGGTTAGAGGATCTTCTGGCCCAACTAAATCAAACAGCTCCCTCTGACTACAAAGTGAAGTGCGATCAACTAGGTTAGCAAACATAGCTCGTAGAGGAATAAGCATTCTCTGCCCACCAAAAGTCTCAGAACCAGCCAAGAATATTATTGTGGTTGGTGGGTAACCTAATGCTTGAAGTAGAAGTCCAACCTGCAAACACAGGATTGTTTACATCACAGCATTAGCAATGAAAATGAATCAGTAAGCTGGTACGGTAAATCAGGCATAGTATTAAGCAGATTATGTCGTGCAGCTCAATGTGTGCCACAGGACCAAGGAATAGAAAGAAGAGATGAAGTCTTTCTAGTCAACTTTTCTTTCTTTAAACTACTTTTTCTTGAGCTTGATTTTCATAATGACTGGATTAGTACAAACAATGACACTTAAAAGCAAAACATGAAGTTCATATTCGAAGGTAAATGCCCACATGGTAAGTCAAAATTATCATCTAGTTTTCTTTTGTTTGGTTGCTTATATTTTGCCAGCTTCAAATTTCTTCTACGTGAATTCTCTTGGTGCGAGCAGTTATATAACACCAACTTACCTATTATTTATATAAACATGCAAAAGTTGCATCCAGATTAGTGAGCAAACATAAAAGACTGTTATAAGCAAGCTCACCTCTTCTGGCATGAGTGGACACAAACCAGCCATCTTCCTGGACACTGAATCAACTGTTAGCTGTTCCTTTACTGTTCCTCGTTTAATCATCTGATTCCTTCTATACTACTGAATAAGCTCTGTATGAATATCCTAGAGATGATAAAATTAACAACCAGTCAAAGGAAAGTCAGTAGATAGTATGAGAGAAAAATAAGCTCTGGTCACATAAGGCGGCTGATAAGACAAGCCGGTTGATTTACTGTAAGCAAAAGATATTGTTCGAACGGTTGACAAGCCCGGCTGATAAGACAAGCAAACAGGGCAAAATATTGGAAGACAGCAATTGTAAGCATACAAACCTGGAACAGTTCAGCGCAACCATGAAAGGCTAGAGTATCTCTAAGCAGTCCTGGGTGATAGGCTATATAAGGACGGCCAGATGCTCGCAACCTATACAAATCATTCTGGAGTTATGACTTATGAGAATAGAAAGCCACACTATAAGGAAAATAATTAATAATGAGTGAAGAAACCCTTCAGCTCCTATAACAGCATACCCTGAAGGGGTAAGACTTCATTTTTACATAGTTTAAAACAACATTCTCAATCCAGAAGCAACCCAAAACTTTACAGTACATATACAAGGAAACATTACAAATGATTAAAGTGCCATCTTTCTTCTTAGTGTGTACAAGGGAAGTCAACTTGAATTACAACTTGAATTACGGATTAAGGCTAACCATTTACTAAGGCATCACAACTGACATGCTCCCTCCATTCAAAACTGTAAGCCGTTCTGGCTTTCTGGAGACATAATAGATATTTAGGCGCATAACAGAAATCATGTATCTAGAAAAGCCAGAACAACTTACAATTTAGAAAGGTGGGAGTACTAGTTTCTTTGCATAAAATTGATGATACATAGGGCATGGAGCATAATTGATAAATCTATAATTGATTAACAAACAAAAAAAAGAAAGGGTAAGTGGATCAATGGCAAAGGTGGGAAGCCTCACCTTCCTACTATTTGGCTCCCAAGAGCCTGAATTTGAGGGCGCAACCTTAGAGCATGGAAGGCTACCCTGCATCTAAGCTTCTGAAATTCCTCCAAGCTTGCAGGGAGAATTGACTGCAGAAAGCCGTATAAAAGGCTGTAACTTCACATTGACCAAAGAATGAAAAACAAAACAAGAGTAAGCATGGGCGTGGATGATACCTGAAGACAATTACCTCCATTAACAATTATCCCAAGAACTTTTGATTTTACAAGTCTCGGTAATACTTCTTTGATGTAGTATTCTGGAGTGGCAGAATTCCTAGGAGATACTGTGGGAAATTTTATTTTTTTCCTAGCCTCTCTGAGATCCTTTGGCAAGCCATGCACAATAACCACATCACCGGAAAGTGCATGTATAAAATGATCTTCATCATATAGATAAGAAAAGCTTTTGAACTTTGGACTGCAAAGTTGGAACAGAGGGAAGGCTATATTTAGAGGTTGAGAAGAAAAAAAGGAATAAGGAATAAACTACCACCATAATGAATTTCAGAATGAAGAGGGGCACAGCAACCTGATGCCTTTTGCACGAGTTGTTGCTTGTATCTCAGGAATAACCAGAGTGGCATTTAAGAGCCTGGCAACGGCAACAAGATCACAGATCTAATAAAGGAAACAATGTCATACTCCTATTACAATGATAACAAGTACAAGGTTCCTTTACACATTACACAAGAAAACTTACTGAAGACTGTATCTTCTCAAAGCCACCATATATCTTTGCATAAATAAAACCATTGTGCTTACTTGGGACTGCAATAAGTTAATCCAACAAATTTATCAAGGTTTAGTAATACAAAAAAAATGGTTCGATGCTGAGTATATAAATCATAGCATTTCAGGTAATCTAACACTTTATAAAACATTATAAGCATGTAGTAATTATAGTCAAGAGTGGCAATATATATATCCACATTATTGTGCAGGAGTCACATTAAGAAACATTCTAAGGTCAACAACCTAACACTCATGTTTCCAATGTTGGGAAAATAGATAATATTTAATTATCATTCTGAATGAATCTCAACATAAGACAAAATGTGTAAACTAATAAAGAATGCAACCATATTCAATGTCTACTCTCTCCATTCCAAATTATAAGACGTTTTGGCTTTTCTAGATTCGTAGCTTTTGCTATGCACTTAGATCTACACTGTGTCTAGGTACATAGTAAAAGCAATGTATCTTGAAAAGCCAAAACATCTTATAATTTGGAACAGAGGGAGTATAAGTTATACAATGCTGAGTAAGAATGCACCTGGATGCATTTGTGCCCATTTAGTCTAAGCGCTTGATATTCATACATAAAAAATCAAAGACAGAGAGCATGATAGAATATGCAAATTTGTAGAAAAATGATCATCTGTGCATACAATAAAAAAAAATGCATGTAACTACTATAAGCATGTGTCTTCGATACATTTCTTATGCATAAATTATTTTTGTTTAAAAAGAAATACAAATGCACCTACAGTTTTTCTCTCAGTGTCTAAAGTAACCAAACAACTTGTTGAATAGAAGGCATCACAATGAAAATACTAATAAGTAGATGCAAGTTTAGCATCAACTTACCAGCATATGGTTTGCTAGGTTTCGCAAAAGGATGCAAGTGATCAAGTGCGACCACTGGACCCCACAATCTCCGTGGTCGAGGCCTCTGCCAAAAAAAACCAAGAAGCATAGAAAAAGATATTAGACATAATAATCGACGATTGCGGTGAAAATAGATGTCCAACATATCCTCAGTAAACACAAAGTCCTGCATCACAAAACTCAGGAAATTTGAGAAACAATACTGTGACATGATCAGGTCATGTGAATTACCGGTCCAAATGTTAGGATATCATCCATGTGCATGCTGTACTTTGTAATGCCCCCAGCTGAATAATTAGCAAGAAAAAGGTGCACAAGCAGCGATAGCATCGATAGCACGATGCCAATGGCTGTGGCCAACTTAAACTTGCTTTTGAGCAGCATTTTATTTCATTACTCTAACCTCCGAACCCTGGTGAAAAGGTAACGCTTAGACGTATCCACAGAGCAATTTCAGGTGTCAACAAATCACAAGTGAAAAAAAAGGGCCACATTCAGCGAAGAAAAGAGTTAGTACAATTAAGCTATATGCTAAATCCACACCCAAATCTATCCTGAACCTATGGGAGTGCAAAATGACCACTACAAAGTAGCAGCAAAGGGCTAACAGAAAGAAGAAGAAAAAAAGGATCCAGAATCTCACAAAAACAACATAGCCACATGACCTGCCTCAACCAACCCAATGAGGCAAAACACAGAGTGCCCAATATACTAGGCAGCTCCTGCGTGCAGCTGCACACACAAGCAGTAAGACTCTAAGAGCACACACCAAATACTCGCGCCAGCAGAAAGAAGGATTTGTCAAGCTCGGATCCAGATTGGACAACTTGGGGTTTTGGTGGAGAGGGCGAGACCAGGGGCTTTGGATCCTGGTCAACTCAGACTCAGTGCAGCATGCTGATGTGTGTAGTGTGGTGGCAACCTTGTTTCAAATGGCTCCTAGGCTACTGCTCTACTGTACAAACAAGCTGAGTAAAGCCACAACGCTGCTAAGCGGCTGGAACAAGGCCAGTAAAGCTGAGAAACAATCAAGTATCGGAAGGTGGCCGATGTGTGTTGTATCTAGGAGCTGTTAACTCTACTACTTATATACAGTACTAAATTGGTATAGAACGTCATTAGCCACCGCACACTAGTCCAGCTACCCGCCCGCCTTGAACCCAATCCACCTACACAGGCACCGCTAACGCGTCCCGCGAACCGTATATAGGAGATAGATGCCAAATGCAGGGCGGCGGAGCAGAGTTTGGCGGCGAGAAAAGCTCGCGGGTACAAAATGCTATAGCGGTGCAATCGAATCGAATCGCAGCATGAGTGCAGGGGCTGGGGTTCTACGTCCCAGCCCACTCCCGGGACAGGAGGAGGGAGGGTGTGGGGTTTCCTTACCGAGGAGACGAGGAGGTACGAGTCGATCCCCGCCCCGTCGGGTGGGGCGAGCGGATCCCCGCCCCTAGCCCTAGGGCAGCCCCGAGTAGCGCGGCGACGTGGGCAGTGGCGGCGGAGGCGCGGCGCCTGATCTGGATGGAGGGAGGCGGGCGGGCGGGCGTGGCGTGATCGGCGCGGGGAAGGAGGAGGAGGACGGGGGTGGGTGGGTGATGAGTCTTCTCTGTCAGACGGGAGTGGAGTGGAGAGAGGGGCACCAGACTACACCACGGCCCAAGCCTGCTCTGCTGGGGTGGGTTTGCGGCCGGGCCATCCGCCTCCAGTGGGCTGCACGCGTGCATTAAGGCCTCTGCTGTGCCACGCGTATAGCTTCCCCGAAAAAGGGAAAAAAAAGTGCGGACAGCCTCGTACTACTAATTTGATCCGATTTCGAATTGGAACCGACCCCGGCCGGAACGCAAGTCTACTGCTGGGCCGACCGGCCTATATATATAATATATAAGCCCGGCTTAGCTTGGCGATCCAAGTCGAAAGACGGCAGATAGAAGAGAAGAAATCGCTGGAGGAGACAAATCGAATCGAAGAGAAGAAATCGATCGGAGCGAAGGATAGGTAGATCGACGATCGTTCGAGCAGCAGCAGCAGTTGGCCATGGGGGTGCTTCGCCGTCCACCATCGCATGATGAGCACGACGAGGATTACCAGCAAGGCGCGGACGTGGACGATCTCCTGAATAAGCTTAGCCGTCCACCATCACACGACGAGGAGGATGACCAGCAACAGCAAGGCGCGGACGTGGAAGCGGAAGCGGACGATCTGAATCTGAAGAAAAAGCATGCTAAGCTTCGCCGTCCACCATCGTATGACGAGGATGACCAGCAAGGCGCGGACGCGGACGCGGACAATCTGAATTTGAAGAAAAAGCAGGCCCGGCAGCTGCCAGTGCCATGGATGACCGACGAGATGGCCGCCATGACGGCAGTGCTACCCAAAGTCCTCACGGAGTACACCACCGAGGATGCCGCGAGGTTCGACGAGGACATGGCCCGTACCGATAAGATGCTCGACGATTTCCAAGCCGGGGTCGCCTTCTTCCACCCTGTTACTACTACTCGTATTCACCCCGACGATGAGATATCTTACTTCTCACAGGGCTTTCTTCCCGAGGAAGAAAAAGAGGAGGAGGTGGTGGTGGTGGGCGACCTGGTCGTGTCCAAGGCTCACATCAAGATGCTCCGGTCCTTCGCCGACATGGGCTACCGCACCATCTCAGAGAGGTTTCTGCGCGATCGCAGCCTCATCACACAGGATCGCGCCGATGAGTGCAGGAAGTGCGACCGGCTCCTCTCTAAGCTGTACGCGTGGACGCAGGAGGGCACCTGGAAGTTCCTGCGCCAGTGCGACGCCGCCGCCGCCGCGGCCGCCGCCAAGGGGGACGCTGGTACCTCCGGCATCAACAACCGCTCCACCTGCCCCGCCGACCACTAATAATCGTACGTACGTGCGTATATCGATACATCCACTGTTTTAAGTTTGCTATAGATCCTTTAGAAGAATAATAAAAACATATTACTTCTATTCACAACTGTGGCCTACTGTTCACAATCCTTCCATGTTGCTATTATGTGGTTGATTTGATAAATGATTATATTGTTATTTTGCTTTAGAAAATAATAAGGAATCCAAATTCTTTGTGGGTGCAAGTGCATCTTGCTCATCTTATTTGTAGGTTATCTTCGGAGAAACTTACTGAACTAGATTTTGGTCCCTATTTTAGAAGGAAGAGATCCTCAATTGATAAAAATAGATTATAGGGAGATTGAGACAAACACGATAGAGGTCTTATTAATTGAGGTAGCATCCTGTAAAGGTCGTAAAAGATTTGTCAAAAAAGGTCCTTAGGTATTGCTACAGCCGGGGGCGTCCTTAGGCCCGTGCAGCCGGTGCGACCGAACAAGGCCCCCAATAATGATGGGCCCTAAGATTTACTAAGTATCCTAAATATATATAATAATTTTGGAATTAGTTTTAATTAGAAAATCACCCAAAACTGTCTTGTTTTGGCCCAAAAATGTGGATGGCTAGAGAAGTCCATGATCTTGACGTCCTTCTCCTTCTAGAGGTAGAGAAAGAGCCTGATGGGCGGCCGGTAGCTCCAACTTCTCACGAAAGAGCCGGCGGCCGGCAGCTCCAATTTCTCACGGAAGAGCCTGCAGTGCAGCCGCCGATTCTAATTTCTTCAAGATTTTATCCCATGAGAAAATAAAGGCCCATACGAAACTCTAAATTTTTTGAAGCAACATGAGTGTTTTTCCAATGCCGCCATTGCATATCAAATTCTATTGACCATTTTTAATGACTGTTAGCATTTGCAGAGCTGAGCTTTTCTAAATTAAAGCTATTGAAGACTACTGGAGTTAATAGCACTTGAGACTTGAGAGTGGCGGCATGCTGTGAAGATTTCGTTTCAAAGAATGCTAAAAGAATATCGCTTTTTAGATATTATAGGCCTCCACTTAATGTTTCGAACTGGACCTCATATTTTACCAGGATGCGCCAGCTACAGCTGACACAAATCTTGCTAATATGCAACAACTGTCTTTGGCTTGATAATAACAAGTGGAGCAATGCTAAGAGCTATTGTCAGTGACTCAATTGTACAATAGAAATCCAGATTGGTTGAAGATGAGTTACTGTTAATTCATCATTCGTAGAGTTGAAAAGTCAAACTGTAAAAAGATAGTGCTAGGTATCATAAGTTTTCAATGCTTATAAAATTTAAGTACGCATATCGTAGCAGACGATGATAATCCATAAATAAAGATCCTACAATCACTACTACTACAGAAGGGCTGTAGTCCGGGCCTAACGGCCTTTAGTCCCGGGCTGAGCCGGGACTAAGGTTTCGGGACTAAATGTCCCACCTTTAGTCCCGGTTCCGCTGCCCGGGACTAAAGGTCCATTTTAGTCCCGGTTGGTAACACCAATAGGGACTAAAGGGTCTACCGAGGTGCGCCACTGGCCGCCGCTTTTAGTCCCGGTTGGTGTTACCAACAGGGACTAAAGAGTTTTTTCTTTTCCTTTTATTTTCTTTTGGTTTTCCATTTCGGTTTACAATTGTTTTTTCTTTTTTCCTTTTCTTTTCTTTTTGGTTTTCCATTTTCTGGTTTACAATTATATTATTATTATTTTCGAATGCGTATTGTTATTTGCTTGTTTATGTAGACGCCAAGCACCTATAATTTATATAATTTAGAGCATTACATATAAATATACTATATAACACTATTTATATATTATACATGTCTATAGGTCCATAATATAATATTTACACATATCCATCACGGATAAAATATTTACAACTTAATTGTTCTCCGCCACTCAAGCATCGTACAAATGATCATCTTGGTTTGGTTTCATTGGCTCATCAGGGTTGAAATAGTACTCGCCGGCGGGATTCAAGTATTTGGTCGTTAAGAAATCTGCGATTGTCTCCCGAATTCCTTTTAGGCGGACTTCATCCAACACCTTCTCGCCTCAACCACGTCTACTTTAGTAGACATTAAAGAAAAAAAGTTAGATGTATGAATAAGATTTATTAAATAGCAACAAATAAATGAAATGAACTTATTATATATACATGTTACATACTTTTGCGTGCTCAAGATTTGTTCTTTTTTTCATAGACCGTCGAAATTCACTGACATAGTAGCCACATAAATTTTTGTCCGGTGGCTATCGTAGAATCCACTGAAGTAGGATAGGTTTCGAAAGTGGCGCTTTCAAATCGGGACGGTGTTTTACGCACGAACCCGGTCCAAACCCTAGCAATAAAACGATCATTATTAATTATCTATTACCGAAGTTAAAGAGCTGAAATTAATATTTAGAGATCGAAGTTACCCTTGGATAATATCTATCATTTCTTGGTAATCTTCCCTGTGGTTTTCTCAATGAGTCATAGATTAGCAAATGACTTTACCAGAGATCAATCACAATTAGTATCCAATGATAGCTGCATTTGTATGTAGGCAAAATAATTATATATCTTCATCTTGATCTGATTAATTGGGTTAATAGAATGTACGCACGATAACGATACTTACTTAAAGTTATCGGAAAAGAGTATATATCTTTTATCCTTTTGATTGATCAACTACCTCCATAGATTTCTCTCCGTTTGAACTCTCCACATGACATACGGAGTCTTGGGGTCTTTGAATACAACATAAGGATCTACAAATCCAATCTTCTTGTCATTTCTAGCTCTGAGATCCCTCATCATGTTTCTGCATATGTATAGCCGGTTTATGTAATTAGTTATACATATACATGATAATTTACAAATGACATTATTAAAAGAAAGAATCACTTACAGACGAAGCGGTGATTAGAGATTTATCCGGAGGCGTCCATGTGGCATAGCTGGTGTAGCTCATTAAATTAAACATAAATAACATCATCACCACGGAAGTAATGATGGTTTCTAATTCGGACGCAGATATAGTCATCCGTTCTTACGCCACTATTTGCTAGGTACCCTTTGGTTGAGCAAGTACATTTGCGTGCCAAGTTTTCTTTGAGGGTCGCAGGGGTTGAATAGACTCTTGCCATATTCATATCTCTTTCGCCAATGATCAATTTCAGAAGCACTTTCAATTCTTTGCCCCAGCTATCATTTGGGATAAGCTAAGACCCGTTTCGCAAAAAAAAGGTTTCAAGATCCTCATAGTTCAAATCGGAGGTATCTGTGGTCTAGCACGTCGATGTTTGAACCATATTCATTCCCAATGACTAGCGGGGGCACCGATTGCTTTGATTGTTCCCCCGAGCTGTGCTACACCCTTGCGTGCTCTTTTCTCTTTCTTCTTCTCTTCTTCTAGGGATTTGGTTAGAGTGCGATCATAATCGGATAAAGATGATGATTCTTTTCGAGCCGCACGCCTCTTTTTTTGTTGAGCCTCAACCCTTTGCCGTAGATGTTCGGCTTTAGTAAGAGGTAGGGCTTCTCGGGGTTTCGCTTAGATTCTCTTTCATCCTTAAGTCTCTTGAAGAAACCGTCCACATCCGACTTTTACCGAAGCATCTATTTCTCTGACCGATCTTCTCATAGGACGACTTCTTAGGAATGACGGGTTGTTTCTTTTCAGAGGCTTTCTTTTTTTTTGGCGGCGGGCGGCCGACACATTTGATCGTGTGGCCGGCCTCTTCTTCAATGGTGGGTCCACCCGGTTTTGGCGCCGGAGCCACGTGTGGGAGGCGATGGGGCGGCCGGGGGGGGTGTTGGAGCCCAACGTGGAGGCGAAGGGGGCGGCCGGTGTCGGTGTTGGAGCCCGAGGAGGCGGCGTTGGAGCCCGAGGTGGCGGGGTTGGAGCCCGAGGTGGCGGCGTTCGAGCCCGAGGAGGCGGCGTTGCGGCCCGAGGAGGCGGGCGTTTGAGCCCGAGGCGATGCGGCCGTGTCTTGCACTGCCTCGTCATGTGGCGTAACCTTCTAAATTACATGGCCCACAAGCACCGACATTGTCCCTAAGACCTCGTCGCCCGTATTTTGAGTACCACATAACCTAGAAGAGTTCTGTCGGGTGGATCCCCGATAAACCATAATTCCTCCAGGATCGATACTCACAGAGACATCACAGTATTACAACAGTTTTCATACAAAATACCAGAGAAGCGGAAGACTTACAATAACTTAATTTATAAAACTATTGTCAAACTTATAAAAACCAGAGTAGCATTATTACAAAACAGCGGAAGTATCATTACGTAACCTTATTACAATCACACAACGAAAGCGCCCTGCCCATGGGCCACACAATCTATTCCTCAGCAGACTCTTCCTCGATTACCGTCATGCAACAAGGGCCGTAGCATACTTGTTCACACGGTTCACCTGCAACAGGGGTTGAACAAACCCTGAGTATAAAAAGTACTCCGCAAGACTTACCCAACCAAAATTGGGGAGAAGACTCAGGAATACTGGCTAATAGGAATCAAGGTGAGGCTTTAGCAATATCAAATGACACCTTTGCAAAAAGAGACTAAGCCAGTCCTTACTGTACTACATCAATCACTTGTCAACCATGTATCGGATTCAAAACTTTCCATCATCAACTTCCATTATTACTATGATGCTGGTGCTTGGATCACGGCTCCCATATCGTGGAGCACACGACGATTCGAATCGCTTATATACCCATCTGGGGCTTCCTAGCCACACGATGTATGCAGGACCAGACATCTCACATACATCAACTCACGCTTGCATTTTTCCCGACTAGAATGGGTCCTAGCCACGAGGTACAGTACACCATCTCCCTACGCCGCGGTCCCCTTCCACGGTGGCCCGTAGGATGGGTACACGCTACTCTCGTCCCGGTATCCGTTCTCGTCAAAGATAGTACAAGGGAGCTTACCGCCATTAGCATGCGACTAGTACTATCCAATAACCTCATGATCGGGGCCAAGGCAACGAGCGGTGCTTAACCGACTCACAAGTGGGCGACACTACACCGGGGCACTAGCCCCTCCCCGGTGCAAGTCACTCCACCCGGTCTCAATTTACTCATCATCATGCTCTTGTTGCGTACCCTTGACCCGATCAAAGTGAAGGGATACCAACAAGTAACATCGGTTTTTTTCGTAAATGCCCTCAACGGGGATATTGTTATCACATTTTTGGAAAACATTTCATTTGTAAAGCCTAGGCTATCGGCAAGACTAAGCATACACTAGCATTTGCGAAATCAAAATAGGTATTCAGGGTGTATAGCAAGGTACGGTAAATGCACCAAAGTAGGATATCACACAACTCCTATTACCTAATGCATCATATCGAGGAACATACAATATAAAAGCTTTTTTCGAAAGACAAGGAGGTGGTTGAATGCATCAGGGGCTTGCCTTGGGGCTCGACGAAGTTAGGAGCGACTATCCAATCACCGAGATCAGATCCAACCTTCTCACGATGATCACTTTCTTCAAGAACTGAGTTGGATTAACTCCCTCCCATGAGGCAACACGACTACACGAGTGGAATGCATGATTACGATGCAAAGTAATAAAAAGAGCATGCGATAATGATGCAACGATTGTCAACCTATCTTGAGTACAACTTTCCTTCACGGTATAGTTTCACTAAGAAGGTATAGCTAGCATCGACGACGACGGACTAGCGATACGCAATCAACATGAAATGCCGAAGGTCATTAGGGTTAATGACCTAGGGTCATCACTCAATCCCAAAATCAATCAACCCTAACAGTGATTAATGGTGATTACTAATTTATTGATCATTTTCACAGTTGTTGAAAGCCGCTAATTAACTTGCTAATTGGAGATTAATTAAACCCTAATTAACTAAAAGATTAATTAATTAAACATTCATTAATTAAAGGGTTAATTAAGCATAATACAAAACTTAGTCAAAACATGATCAAACTTCATAATTAAGATCATCATCATGTAATTAGCACATAAAACAAAATTTCATAATTTTTGGACTTATATTTTATTTATTAAAAATCATGGAAGTTGCTTTTATTAATTAAAAGAACAAATTAAAGCACAATTAATTTTTATTGAAAAACCATAGTTAGTATTTTTTTCTAGGTAGTGCATCACTCAAGGAATCCAGAACATATTTTTGTATATTTTTAGCTGCCCAAAAGAAAATGTAGCAAAAAGATGAAATCAGCTTTTGGAAATTAAATTTGAAAAAGGAAAAACATTTTTCATCTCCTCTCGGGCCTATTGTGCAGCCCGAGCGGCTTGCACAAGCGCCGGCCCGGCCCAACCGAGCCAGCCACAGCGTGTCCGCCTCCCCTTCTCTCTCACTGGCACGGCGCGGGGCCGGGCGTCGGCTTCTAGAAAGAAAGAAAAGAAGAGATAGAACCTATAAGAGTGAGATCCTTAGGGCTAGCAAGAATAGGATAAGAATAGGATTGATTTTACTTAGCCCAACCACTTTTGAACGGGGATACGATTTTAAACAAGTGGATTAAACATGATGCATGATCGAACCTACGGATCAAGCAAAAGACTTTTTGAATTTAACATAAGCATACTTTTTAATAATATAGGGCAAAAGAAAAAAACAACATGATACTCCGCTTAAGACTCTTTTAAATAGCACCTAAGAAGGCTCTTTGGAAAGAATTAAGACGGAGCAAAAGCAATTTGGACCAAACCACCTTTAACTTTTGGATCCAAAAGATTTTGAAGCTTTTGAAAAGTAATCTTTGTGAGTATCTTTGTAAATACCGCCTCGATACCCTCGGTGGCGAGCCACTCAACACTTCTCTTTTCAAATTACTCCAGAAATTTGAACTACACTCAAAATTCTCCAAAAATATGAATTACACAACCTTTCAGGCTCTACAACTTTCATTAAAGAAGTTTTATCCAAATCCAAATATTTTTGAAAATGAAGTTTGAATTTCAAAAAGGGTTCAAATTCCTATTTTCTGGAATTTCAAAATTACTTTTAAATTTTGAATAAAAGATGAAAATCTCTAAAAACAAAAGTTGTTCTATTTTTTCAAGATCTACAACTTTCATGTAGAAAGTTTTCTCTGAAATTGAATAATTTTTGAATTAGAGTTTAAGAATCAAAAAGGGATAATTTCCAATTTGAAGAACTTTTGAAATTACTTCAAATTTTATTCAAAAACTTGAAAAACTTTGTATACTAAAGTTGTAGAGCTCAAAGAGATGCACAAACTGTATTTTTGGAGTTTTCCCAAATTTTGAATATTTTGAGGTGAAATTGAAAAGGGGGCAGTTTCACTTTGAAATTCAAGATTTTGAAATGGATTTTCAAATTGAACTTTTGGGCAATTAATTAATGATGTTGTGGAACTTTTCAAACCCAACCAATAGCATACTTTCAAAGTACAAACTTCATACTTTGAAATGGTGCCATTGATTAGCAACTTTTATTTAGAAAATCAATTATGGTTAGCTCCCGTAAATTGAAAATGAAATTCGAATTCCAACACTTAACCAACTAGGGTTAGGGTTTGGGACTCGGATTACAAATTCAATTTTGGTTCTCACTTTTGCATCATTTGAATTGTAAAATACGGTTAGGGTGTGAGTCAAGGTTAGCCAAGCACTTGCAACCATCAAGATTAGTTTTAGTTGGTTACTTTTATAATGGGAATCAAACATGTGAATGGAGTTTAAATGATATACACATAAACATACGATATAAAAGAGCTCAACTAATCCTAGAATTAAATAAATTCACTTTGGTTGTTTGCATTTATATTCTCTAATTATGAATGCTCATGCAATGATGATGATGACATGGCAGGTTTAGGCTAACGTAACACCGGGGTGTTACACGTCATCACCCGCAAGCACTATGACATGTTGATGACCACCTGTGCAACCAAAGAGGTATATGAGTAAACCGCTAACTAAGAGAATGCAAAATAAAGTTAGTGAATAAATGTATCGTCAAGTTTCATCCGCACCTAGGGTTAGGTTCATGACGAGGAGGTGGTGGTAGACTACTAGGTGATGCCCCAGGAATAATGATGTAGCGCTTGCGCCAACAAATGAAAGCCTTCTCTGCTTGTCCTAGGGTCTTCTCTCCATTACCTCCTTCTATCTCAAGCCGCACATTTTTGAAGCCTTTGACAACTCTATCCACCGAGACACTAGCATATCCAATTTGGAACTATCGCCCCATGGATTCTTGGTGTCTTCGTAGGGTCGATATGAGTTACAACACCTACAACAACCATGACTGTGGCGGCCCCCGTGGAATATGCAGCTCACATGTTGTCTTAGCTTCAGTGACGTCATCCACCGGAAAGCGCAGCCCCCCCACGTCGTCTTGAATAGTTGGCACCTCCGTGGAAGCGCAATCGCTTTTCAACCGACCAGGGGGCTAATGTTGACTCCGGTGCTCGATGCGGTTTGCCTTTGCATAGAACTTACCGCTTCCCCGCACTTGCCTTTTGATTTCCTCGTTCATTCTTTCTTCAAGTGCTTTCTCTCATTTGTATCGCTTCACGAGCCGCCGCGTGACTCCATCACCATTGCCTCCAACCTACGCAATCGCTCCGCCTTCTCTTCCTTCTTTCTTTGGCGGCTTCTATAAGTGGGTCTATCTTTAGGGAAGCCATGCTCCCACGATATCTCCCCACTTATTCGCCCACCGTGTTCGGCAGTCTCCGGGCGTATGTCGGCTCATCCTTCTCTCTATTTGGCTACCAGGCGCCACTTTCAACTAATTCTCGGGCATAGGCCATTCTACGTCCCGCTCTCTGACTTCTCGCCGTACACTACCTTTTTCGGTCTCTAGGTCCGGGGTTCCCCCATGACCGAAGAACCAATACTTGGGCCAAAGGCAGTCGCGGTGATTCCGATTCCATCACCTTGTCAACAATCTCTGTTCCGACACGCCACTTAGAAATAGCGGTCCGGTAGCCACCCGAACCGAAGTGATCGTGGTATTCTTTGTGTCTAGCATTTTCCCGATTACGGATCATCCGTGTTCGACCCTCATCCGAAGTTCTTAAAACGTATGCGAACTCATCCCAAAAAGGCCTCAACTTGGCGTAGGCCTTGTTGGTGAAATCGTGTCCGGTTATGTGCAATAAAAGTCTTGTGGAGTTTCTTCTTCCAAGCCTGAAATTGTTTGGCCATCTTACGCATAGCCCAGATTTGAACCTTCTCCTTCAAAGCTTCATCCCGTGTATCGGCGTGAAATGTTGAAGGATATCTAGCCATAGCAGGTTCCTTGTCACGATCCGAGACATAACTAATAGTAGGGTCATCTTTCCGTTGCCTCCATTCTCGAGCACCGATCGGGAGCCTATCCCTTACTAGGTATCCACAAGGCGCAACAAATTTCTTTGAATGTTCCCCAAGTACTTGGTTTTGTACCCTCGTCAATTCGACTGAATGTACCGACCCTCCAACAGCTTCTTCGGGCCTCGCACTTTTCTACTACTCGGTAGTTGTCGCCGATCCAGAGGGCTACACAAACAAGTATAAATATATTAATACAAAAGCCATTCATTTTAATTTCATGTATATACATATATACTAGATTGTAGATAGACCTCATCGGGATTGTCTCCCACAAGTTCTTCATAATCAAATAAGAAATCGACTCCCATCATCTATTTGTTCATTGTCTTCACCTTGGACTTGGGGATTTTGATTGCCACCGTTGTTGATTAGGCCCATCATTGCATCATCCATGTTATCATTCGGATCGGCCATTTCTGCAAATATATGTGAAAGATGTTAGAATTCAATTTGTCATGTACCGCCATAAGAAAAAAAAAAAATAAAAACAATCTTTATACATGCATGTAAACCCTAACCCTATATATATATATACTATATTGCACATAAAGAAATATACACTAAAAAGTGGAAACATAAGTGAAATGCTATATTGCACATAAAGAAATATAAAGAAATATACACTAAGCGTATCCCAACAGTAAGTGTATGTCTTTTCTTTTTAATAACCTATAATAAATTAGGGTTAGTGTATGAAATCAAATTAGGGTTTCGAATAAGATTAACGTGTATCGAATCAAATTAGGGTTTCGAATAGGATTTGCGTATCGGATCAAATTAGGGTTTCAAATTAGGGTTTTAAATTAGCGTATCAGATCAAAGTAGGGTTTTCAATTAAGGTTTCCAATTAGCGTATCGGATCAAATTAGGGTTTCAAATAGGATTAGCGTATGGGATCAAATAAGGGATTCGAATTAGGGTTTCAAATTAGCGTATCGGATCAAATTAGGGTTTTCAATTAGGGTTTCGAATTAGCGTATCGGATCAAATTATGGTTTCAATTAGGGTTTTAAATTAGCGTATCGAATCAGATTAGGGTTTTGAATTAGGGTTTCGAATTAGGGTTTCGAATTAGCGTATCGGATCAAATTATGGTTTCGAATTAGGGTTTCGAATTAGCGTATCGGATCAAATTATGGTTTCGAATTAGCGTATCGAATCAAATTAGGGTATTCAAATAGGGTTTCGAATTAGCGTATCGGATACAATGCTATAGCGGTTTAACGTGCTTTGTCGCCAACGGCCCCTGCAGAGTTACTATCATCGTCGCGCTCGATGGCCGGTCATCTCTCACACACACACACACACACACACATATATACATACACCAACCGGGATCTTGGCTCGATGGCCGATGATACAACACATGAAAAGGACGGCTACCGCTACGCCACGGACGGGAGATGCACGGCAAGGCGGCACGCGACAAGAAGACGGCAAGGCGCTGCACGGCACACGCGTTAAAGACGCACACACCACGCCAGGCAAATACGGCAAAGAAGGCAAAGGGCACATAAGAAGCACGGCACGGGCAACAAAAGGCAGCCAGCAAAGGCGTGGAGGACGCGGCGTCAGTGGGTCCCGGCGCGCACGGCCCAGCGAGGTCGCCGCGGCGATGGAGAGGACGGCCGCGGGGTCGCCGGCCAACCCGGTGTCGAGAGGCAGCGCCTTGGGTCGACGCCGGCGACGGCGGGCGAGAGGCGGTCGGCGTGGCGGCGTTCGAGGACGCGGCGGTGTGGACGAGGACGGCGTGGTGGGAGGATGGAGATGGCCGCGTAGGGGTATCCGCCGGACGCAGGTGTCGAGAGGGACAGGGGGCCGGGCATGTGCGGGGTCGAGACGGACGGGCGAGGAGGCGGCCGCCTGCCACCGAGGACGGCGTGGAGGGAGCGGTGGAGGATGGGGATGGCCGGGGTCGACGCCGGTGTGGAGGAGGGAGCGGCGCGGCGGGCTCGAGGACGGCGAGGTCAACGGCAGGGACGGCGACGGCGACGGCTAGGGTTAGCTCTCGGACGGGCGGCCCGGCGGCGGCGACGCCGATCCGGTGGCTAGAGGAAGAAGAAGGACGCATTGTACTTTAAGTACCAAAAACCTTTTAGTCCCGGTTGGTACCACGCAGGGACTAAAACACCTTTAGTCCCGGTTGGTGGAGAGGCAGGGACTAAAGGTTCGGTTATCAACACCAACCAGGGACTAAAGGTGTTTTTTAGTCCCGTGCGTGGTACCAACCGTGACTAAAAAGATTTTGCCCTACATCCCGAATTTCTTGGTAGTTACCTTTTGTTTTTCCTTTTTAATAACCTATAATAAATATGTTAAAACTTGTTTATTGTCTAGTAAATTAAATACTAGGTATAAATTTTTTAAAAAATAACAGTTGCATTTCGTTTTGCTTAATTGCCTTTGTAGAAATTTTTTGAACATAAATTATTTTCTCACCTTATAATTTCAAACATAAATATAAAAAACAATTAGTATTTTATTAATGCAAAAATGTTTGACTTAATTAAAATACTTTAAAGTAGTTGTTTTCAATAGGAAATTTGTTTTTGCATTATTTTAACGTAAATTTTGTTCATGTATCACTATTTATCTCAAAATCATGATATACGTGATATTCACTATTTATCTCTAAAATCACTTTGTTTATATTAGATTATTTTTGTTTATCTATGCTATTTCTAAATAGATTATTTTTGTTAATTGCATAGTAAATAAAAGAATGGGTATAAATTTTTTAAAAAGTTCTGTTCTATTTCTTTTTTGTCTAATTGCTTTTATAATAAATTTGGTAAAATAAAATCTTTCCATCCCTTATAATAGCAAACATAAATACATTATTTAAACGTAAATTTTGTTCATTTATCATCATTTTTTTAAAGATTTAACCTATTTCTTATTTATTTATGCTTATAATAATTAGATTAATTTTGTTAATTGCATAGTAAATAAAAGAATAGGTACTAATTTGTTAAAAATAACAGTTTTATTTCTTTTTTTGTCTAATTGCTTTCATAATAAATTTGAAAACATAAAATCTTTCCACAGATTATAATAGTAATGCCACAGTCACCATTACATTTTACGTTACAATTGTCACATACACATACTCTAATACACTCTATTTATTAGGTGGGCACAATAGTGATCTTTTTTTTTTGACGTATGTTTCTTGGTCATGATCTTGGCGTAACCATGGAGTGTCCTCGGCATTTATCATGATGCTCGGATCTTTGGTCACATTGAAAGGCGTGATTCGGTCATCCCTTTTATAATCTTCTAAAATATCGACTTGTCCTCAATTCCCACAATGTTTCTTTTCCCCTGAGAGAGAACTATATGGCGTTTTGGCTCATTCGTTGATTTATTGTCATTTTTCCCTCTCTTTTATTTTGTAGACATGTCTTTCACATAGAACACCCGATTCACATCGGCCAGCAAGAAGGACGAATGGTTCACCTTTGTAACCAACATTGTTGAGGTCCTTTGTTGTTATTCCATAGTCTTTGTCAACCTGTTATCCCGCCTCAGATATTCTTAACCCATTGGCACCGGAACAAAGGGACTTTAAAATTAGGTGCGTAGTCTAGTTCCCAAATCTCCTCTATGCGGCCATAATATGTTTGTCATTTTTATTCGGTCGGTGGCGTCTACGCCGAACCCCCTTGTTTTTGGTTCGTGCTTTTTTATCTTGGCCTAGGGTGTAAAATGTATTCCATTTATCTCATACCCTTTGAGCGTGAGGATGTGCCATGATGGTTGCCTAGCCAACAAATACGGTTGCTCATCAATCTGGTCATTACCACGACATTCTTTTCGTAACCAATCCTTGAAAGTGTCCATGTGTTGACGCATAAGCCAAGCTTCATTCTTCTCAGGGAACTGGGATCGTAGAAAGTCCTTGTGTTTCTTGACATACGGCTCCACCACGGATGAGTTTTGAAGAAGCGTGTGTAGTGTGCTTTATTGAAATAATCGTCCCCCGTGCACCGATGTATGTTTTCTTTCCTATCGTTCCCTTTCCGCTCGTCTCCCCTCGTGTCGCGATTCAGCAACACCAATTGGGTCAAGTTCGGGGAATGAATTCAACCACGTAACTCAATGACTTCCTCTCGTCCCATAGCCCCCTGCGATGCTTCCTTACGGCCGAGCATTTGGTGAACATATTTCTTGAGGACTTCCATAAACCTCTCGAAGGGAAACATATTATGCGGGGAACACATGACCAAGAATATTGATCTCCTTGACCAGATGAACTAGGAGGTGTGTCATGATATCAAAGAAGGATGGAGGGAACACTAACTCAAAGTCGACAAGATATTGAACCACATCATTCTCAGAGCGGCAAGTTCCAGTGGATTGATTGTCTTCGAGAAATTGCATTGAGGAATGCACATAGCTTAACGGTGGCGGACGTACATGTGGAGGTAGAATTCCTCTTAATGCAAGCTGGAAGCAATTGCGTCATAAGCACATGGCGGTCATACGACTTTAAGTTCGAAATTTCTTCTCGGGCACATTTATTATACCTTTTATATTAGAGGAGAATCCGGATGGGACCTTCATCTTCGCTTAAGCATTCAAACATGATTTCTTTCTCTTCATTGCTAAGAGTGTAGCTAGCGGTCTCTTAAATATTGGTGTCCATCATCTGTCTTCTACGGATGCAGGTTGTCTCGCTCTTCCATGCGCTGCAAGTCTTGTCGTGCTTCAAGTGAATCCTTAGGCTTCCCATACACACCCATGAATCCTAGAAGGTTCACACAAAGATTCTTTATCGGGTGCATGACGTCGATCGTATTACGGACCTCTAGGACTTGCCAATAGGGTAGCTCCCAAAATATTGACTTCTTCTTCCACATGGGTGCATGACCCTTTGCATCTTTTTGGAACCGGTTGGCTGCCCCTGTCCCTTACCAAAAACTACTTTCACATCCTTAACCATCTCAAATACATCTTCTTCGATTCTGTTGCGAGGCTTGCATCGGTGGTCCGCCTTTACCTTTAAAATGCTTGCCTTTCTTTCTAAACTGGGTGATTCATACAAAGAAATCGATGATACCCAAGGTACACGACCTTTTCGCATTTTTTCAAATATATACTATCAAGGTCATCAAAACAAGTGTGTGCATGCGTTATATCCCTTGTTTGACCCGCCTCGAAAGATTACTTAGAGCAGACCAATCATTGATTGTCACAAACAACAACAGTGCTCGCAGGTCGAAGTGTTCTGTTTGTACTCATCCCACACACGAAACACTGTTTCGCTCCGTAAAAATAAGAGTTCTTCAATTAATGGCCTTAGATAGACATCAATGTCATTGTCCGGTTGCTTCGGACCTTGGATGAGCACCGGCATTATAATAAACTTTCGCTTCATGCATAACCATGGAGGAAGGTTGTAGATACATAGTGTAACAGGCCAAGTGCTATGACTACTGCTCTGCTCACCAAAAGGATTCATACCGTCCGTACTTAAAGCGAACCTCAAATTTCTTACGTCTTTTGCAAACTCTGAAAATTCTCTGTCTATTGCTCTCCACTGGGACCCATCAGCAGGGTGTCTCAACATGTTGTCTACCTTACGGTCTTCTTTGTGCCACCGCAACAACTTTGCATGGTCCTTGTTTCTGAAAAGACGTTTCAGACGTGGTATTATAGGAGCATACCACATAACCTTTGCAGGGATTTTCTTCCTGGGACGTTCTTCCCCCTCAACATCGCCAGGGTCATCTCGCCTGATCTTATCTTGTGATGCTTTACATACGGGGCATTCATCTAAATTCTCGTAGTCCTTGCCACGGTACGGGATGCGTCGTTAGGACATGCATGTATCTTCCGGATTTCTAATCCCAAAGGACGAGCGACTGTTTTGCTAAAATGCGTAGTGGTGGGCAATTCATTAGGGTTCGAAAGCATCTTTTTTGGATCTTGATAATTGTCCAAATGTCTTATCGGATACACCATTCTGTGCCTTCTATTTCAACAACTCCAGTGTTGTACCCAATTTTTTTTGTCCATCTTGGGTGGATGGGTATAGTAATTTCTTGTGATCTTCTAGCATGCGGTCAAACTTTGCCTTCTCTTTTTCACTTTCGCATTCTTTCTGTGCATCACGAATGGCATCACCAAGAGCATCATCTTCAGCAGATGTGTCTTCTGCACCTTCCTCTTCTTCAGCTTCTCCCATTGCTGTATCATCGAAGCCACCGAATTGAGTAATAATGTCGTCAGGCTCCAGTTGTTTTTGTTCTTCTTCATATTCTTCCATCATTATCCCGATTTCTCCATGCTTGGTCCAACAAATATAGTTTGACATGAAACCTGACTTCAACAAATGTGAGTGAATATTTCTAGAGCTAGAATATTCCTTCAAATTCTGACACAATGCACATGGGCAACGTATGAATCTATCCCGCTTGTTTTCCTCGGCCACTCTTAAGAAATAATGTACACCATCAATGAATTCTTTGGAGCGGTGATCGGCATTGTACATCCAATGACGTGTCATTGTCTGCATTGCAACATAAAGTATTATAAGTTCCTAATTTTTTTCTACAGAAATAAAAGTAACAAATAACCTAAAATTCTCTATTTCTAATTTTTCTAAACAAGCAAAATTAAAAAACACTAAAGTTCTCTATTTCTCTAACTAATCATGAAATATGGTAGGCATACTAGTTATAATTAACTAATTAAACCGGTCATAAATTGCAACATAAAATATTATAAGTTCCTAATTTTTTCTACAGAAATTAAATTAACAAATAACCTAAAATTCTCTATTTTTATTTTTTCTAAACAAGCAAAACTAAAAAACACCAAAGTTATTTATTTGTCTAACTAATCATGAAATGTATCATGCATACTAGTTTTAATTAACTAATAAACCTGATCACAAATTGCAAAATAAAGTATTATAAATAACTAACTAACACATAACCTAAAATTCTCCATCCTTATTTTTTCTAAACAAATTTTATATTCATACTTAGTTATAATTAAATAATCCTTCAAAAGTATTATGCATACTTAGTTATAATTAACTAATTAACCTGATCACAAATTATAAACTAAAGTATTATCAAATGAAAATTTTTTAAAAACTAATTATAATAAAAAAAAGCATAAATTTAGTATTTTTCTAACTAAACCATAAAATATGGCGACATAATAGTAATAAATGGCGATACTAATTTTTAGGGTCTTAATTCTATAGTTACCTACATTGAAATATTCAAACGATGAAGTGATTGGAGTTTAAAATAGTGTAGAAATCAACAAATAAAAAAACACATGTATAACACCACAAAATGAGATACGTTGCTGCTAAAACTTGAGAAGATGAAGTTAGTAACCTCTAAACAAGAAAATGATGGCGTAGAAGTGACGAAATGAATCAATGGCCGGAGATGTGAGCAAGAACCAAACAAGAACACATGAAGAACAAAGAACAATCTTGAGCTCGGGCTCGGCCAGAGGAGGAAGAAGGATTCAAATATGGGGGAGGATTTAATCCCAGGGCTTTAACACCAACCAGGGACTAAAGGCCAATCTTTAGTCCCATTTGGGGTCACTCACGGGGGACAAAACCTTTAGTCGGTTGGGGGGACACCAACCGGGACTAAAGATCGTTTTTAGTAGTGGGTTGGTGTTATTGGCGGGACTAAAAAGTCCGTCGACAACGTAGCCGTTGGGCGGGGGACTTTTTAGTGTTACCAACCAACCGGGGGCTAAAGCTATTTTTAGTCCCGGCGCAATGTTTGCGGGAGCTAATGTTCATTTTGGCCAAGTGACCAAAGGTCGTTACGTAGTAGTGAATTCATGGTTATGGATCTGACTTGATGTCCCCAAAAAATTAGGAAACAGTGGCAATTGAACGTGGGACATGTAAATTACAAGGAACCAATTAATAGTGCCGCAGTGACAGATAAATTTGGGCAATCGCAACATCCTACAAATCTTTACCATGAACTAGCTAGATGCAGCATCTATACTGGATACCAGTTATTTCCCTGCTGGTATAGCTGTTGGAGAGAACCAATAAATGCTTAAAAAAGATACAACAGCATTGGATAATTGGCTTCTTGTGCCTCATATCGATAATCTGATAGCTAAGGTACTAACATGCAAGTCTTCAATTACGTGGACACCCTTTTTTTAGCAAACACTTTGAATTTTGTATGGTTTATATCATTAGATTTGTATCATAAACGTGGGCAAATATTTATAAGCCTGCTGCGCTCGTAAATTTCTCAAACCTCGGACCGTCTTTTGAACAAAAAAAAAATCATGATTACTCTTTCTTCGTCTTTTGGGGTGTGTATGTATATGCTGCCACACTAACGCAATCTTTATCCTTAGAGCAACTTCAACAGTTTGATTGTTCTTGTTTTGGAGGCTACAAAAGTTTACTCCAACATAGGTACCTGACTTTGTAAAATAGCAAGCTGGTTATCCCTTGATTTTGGATGACTATATAAAGCCAACTATATGTGCTACCTGTCTAACGAAGATGAGAAATAGCAAAAATATTGTAGAGCCATTTTGTTAGAACTTTTCTATTTAAAAAATGACTAAACTATGTCATTTTAGTGAAGCTTTTAGAGTTGCTCTTACAATCTCTACCACATATAATACACCGAAAAAATTTCTCTAAAGCCACACCAAAACTATTCAGCATAGTCATTATCTGTCCTAATCTCTTCTAAGTGCACCAACAAAAGTGTACCCAACACTATCTAATCTTTTAAAATCAAAGGTTCAGATTAACTTAGAACTCTCTTTTCTCTTACTCACTCACATCCAACGGTGGAGATTGCTGGGATCCAACGTTATCACATCCCTTCCCTCCCGCACGGCTGCACCCAACCCCGGCCAGGAGCCCGAGCGCGAGGCACCCGACGCTCCCTCTTCCCCACGGGCTCCGACTCCCCCGCTACCCTCACGCGCACGCCGCGTCTCTCCCTCTCCTGCACGCAGCCATGGGCGTGGCAGGCAGCGCCGCCTCCAGAATAAGGGGCGCGCTCGGCGGCGCCATCTCCAGCTGGGGGCGTGGCCAGGCTCGTAGCCTCCAGGCAGGGGCGCGCGACCAGGTCAGCGGCCGCCGGCGCCAACGTTTCTCCAGGTCGCCAGCCGCGATAACGCAGTCCGCAGGTCGCTGGGCGCTGGGCGCTGGGCGCCGCCGCCACCTCCTCATCCTCTTCGTCTTCCTCGCATGCACATAGTCGATGCGGCGGAGAACGTGGCGGCATCTGGAACGATGGCGAGGGAGCGGCGGCCTGTCAAGGTGCGTGAGGAGTGCCGCCGCCGCGAGTACGACCGGGAGCACACCTTGTCCAAGTACGCAGCTTGTGCCTCCTTGTCCAGCCCCCTCTCACACACTATTTACTGCATCGAATCTGAATGTCTTCGTTTGTTCCGTATCCTTGCTTCTTTTCATCTGGCATTTCATTCCTATCGAAATCCATATGGCGGCTAGCTGTTTCTTAATACTGTGGTATGGTAATGCAAGGTTGAGTGCAGGGATAATGAGGAGCTCCGCATCATTTTCGATGACAGCATCGGCAACCCAGAGCTCATGAAGCGAAGGGTGAGTGCTGCTGCTGCGTTGAGTGCTCTTTTGCTCTTCCTGTACGTCTCACTGTTTTACTCAGAGAATTTGCTGTTGCCCTGATACATAGTACTCATGCCACTCCTTGCAGACGTGATTACAAATCTAAGATTGGCTCCACAAAAAAGGGTATATTTGCTCACCTTCGACTCATATTTTTTTGATCCTGTATTATATTTTAATGGCCTAAGATAAATAGATGTTCATCTCCTCAATTTACATCTTCACATTTTACAGGCAGAAGTACATCTTATATGAACATTCATGTTTGTTTCTTGTTTATTGCACTTTCAGATGTAGAGAGACCTTAGATCCTGCCTTCTGTAGAAGCTGTCGGTTCATGAAATCCATGTTTTTTCTGAAAAAAGAGCTTTAGCAAGTTAAGCTCGACTCACGTTTGTTCTTTTATTATGGCAGCTTCAACCATTTGGTTTGTGTTCCTTGCAGAACCAACAGATCAAGATGTTGACCTGCTTGGCAGTGTAAAGTGGCATTGTACAATTTTAGCATTATTTTTTAACGCACGGGTACACGGGCTCATGTTGCTTCTGTCTTATTCCAGGTTCCAGAGGAGTCATGGGCTTGCAACTGCTACTCTGCATGATAGATGATTATCAAGGCCTGTCCAAATGCAATTGGTTAAATAATAGTATCTAAAGTGTATGCATCTTACTTTCTCAATTAATCTTTTTAATGTATTAATAATTTGAATAATCGTCTTTCTTGTTCTCTCATCATATATATTAGAGGTTGTGGGTAGGCTGCTTTTTTAGCTGCACTTACATCGTTTGTCGGGCCTGATCATCCATATCTCAAGAACTCAAATTAGGATTATATGGTTGTTTTCTGGAATAATTCAGAACTCAAATTAGGGTCTGAATTTTTCAAACCATAATTTTCTTTTGTTAGGCTGTACACTTGTTCTTGGTTCTACTGATTATAGGGCTAAATTGAGTGTAGTGCCTCTACTGTATATAAGGCTAAAATAATTGCAGTGTCTCTACTGTTATGGCTTCTGATTCAATGACATATCAGGAGCTCAAAATCAAGATACAAGTGCTAACTTTATTTGTTACTTTGCAGTTATTTTACCTCTATCTGTCAGAAGCTCAAAATGATGAGGGGCTCTGATGTTGTTCGAATAGGTATGTGCAATGTGGTCACCTTCAACATCTATAAGAGATTATACTGTTGGATTTTTTCTATAAGTTATAGTAACCCTTCTGTATGATTTCTTCTACCAATAAGAGATTGCATTGTGTAATTGTTTGTCATTTTTGTTTCATGTTTTCTTCATACTTGACTGAATTTTCTTGCCTCAACATTCATATCTGAATATCTGAGGCAGCCAGGAAGCAAGGGCCAATTGTGCTTGATCTGAAACCATCTAACTTTGGACCCACGGTACAAACAGGTTCGTGTTCAATCATGCTCATCAAGAGAACATCTGTTCTGAACTGAATTGCAGGACGTTGAATAAACTTATATGTTTGACAAGATGAGACCTAAAGACAGGTGGGCATCAATTTATATGTTTGGTGAAACTAGAATAAACTTATTACATCTCCTTTTCTGGTCTGCTCTCGAAACCACATTAACCCAGTCCCCCTTTTCTTATGCTATGAGTTGCAATTCATGAGGCCATGGAGTAGCAGACAATATGTATTGCCGAAGCTGGCACTACAATAGTACTCAGTTCAAGGATTTCAATTCATGTTGCAACTTTCAATCCAATTGCAGGACGCTATGATGATCTCAAGGTTTGTAAACATGTTTTTATTTTTATTTATTGCAAAAATTCTTGAAGGAGTTCGACAAGAAACTTGGTGTGGTGAAGGAAGACCCCAAAGTAAGGTAAGATGCAAAATTATCACACTATTTTATAAAGAATTCAGACCGGTAGATCCGTAGAGCAGCATATTCTAAAAATAATTGTATTGTGATTGATTGCAGTATATATGAATTATTTCTGATGTATATATGAATTATTTCTGATGTCCATCAATATTTTTTAACACACAATAATTCTTTCCTTAGCTACATACAAGCACGGATATGCATTGCAGTCATCATTCCTTTGTCTTTCTGCTTGTGCATTTGTGGCTATGTGCATTTTAATGCTTTTTAAATGCCTGGCTGTAGCAGATAAACATTTCACCACTTAGCTGTCATTATCTTTTCTAAGCTGAAGGTTTTTTTTATTCATGTTCATCGACGTTATTGGTTCTATAAAAAATCATTTTTTCCTGCAGCTGCACTAAAACACAATTGGTACAGTTGGATATAGGGATGAAGTGAAGGAAGGTTTTAGAAGGAGCAGAGCTTCACCGCTCAAGATTTTAGATAGATTTGGCCAAGAAACTATTTGCTCCCTGAATTCTTGCTTGCTTTGTGCTTTAGATGGAATTGGTTCATATCTGATTTTCAATTTTGTCAGCGCTTGCTATGGATATGTGATGCCTGGATTCCAAGACAAGAGCCTCTTTATGACAGGTTAGGCCACTCAAGCAACATTTTTGCAGTGATCTTGTACTTATGCTTAAAACTATAGGTAGGTACCTTTGTTGGCTGCTACCTGCTAAGAAAAAAATGTTTCAGTGTGCTGCAGGACAAATTGGTCGATACAGAATCTTTTACAAAATTCATTTAGAGGATACGGAATTGACGGAAGAAATCTGAGCTAGCTAGGGGACTGTTGTAGGTTGAAATAGTTGCTGGGAATTCTCAAAAGTTGTCAAAAATGATTAGTGTTTTTTTTTTTTTTTTTGCTGTGTTCTTGAGACATGTACATTTGTATGTCTGATGTGATTCCCTGTAATTCTACTCTGAAATCATCCATCTTGCCACAAGAACTGATGGTTCGTGATGTCAGGAAAGATGACCTAATCATTCAACTGTAACCTCATAATTGTGTTCTATTATATGCGAAGGTCCTGCACTCAGCTTGCTACCACTTTGGTTGTTTTCATGGAAAAAATGATTTGGTTTTCATATGATTCTCTGAATGTGCTTTTTGGAGTGTCGAGTCCTTGTTCTTCTACTGTGTTGCTAATTTCTATATTTGTTATGATAGTATTTAGTATGATGTAATTTTTGAATAAATATTTTTTCCATTGCTTTGGTTATTTTCTCTTCAATCT
>JADLZL010001985.1:0-149453 GCA_015844335.1 Chrysopogon serrulatus
TATGTTGATCCATACCTTACTATTGACGCTGGAGGGAGATGGGGCCAAGACCGAGACCAGACCCGGACATACAATGCAGGAAGCAGAAGGATGAACCTCAACCGGCTTGGACAGACGGGAGCATGTGTAGCATTGCAGCACGGCATTGAGTCGCTGACAGTAGAAGGACGGACCTCGGTTAGCTCGGATAGGGTGGATGCATCTCGGCGGTGGCAGGGGGCGAAGCTTGGCGACACAACACTGACAGTAGGTTAATTAGTATCGTCTAGAGTTGCATATCCACATAGAGTCTCATACTAAAATTTTCAGCTTGCAATCTGTAACACCTCTGGTGTTACGTTAACCTAAACCTGCCATGTCATCATCATCATTGCATGGGCATTCATGATTAGAAAACCCTAAATAAGTATGATTAAAATGAATTTACAATTCTAGGGTTTGTTTGAGATCTTTTATATCACATGTGTATGTGTTTACCATTTAAATTCCATTCACATGTTTACTTTTGTTTATAAAAGCAACCAATTAAAATCAACTTTGATGTTTGCAAGTGTTTGGCTAACCATGACTCACACATCAAACATGTTTTTACAAATCAAATGAGGTGCAAGGAAGAATCAAATTTAAAATTGGAATTCAAATCCCAAACCCTAGCTCAAGTGGCTAAGTGTTGGAGGCTGAATTTCCTTTTTAATTTTGATGAGCTAACCATAATTAATTTTCTAAATAAAAGTTGCTAACCATTGGCACCATTTCAAAGTATGAACTTTGTACTTTGAAAATATGTCATCGGTTGGGTTTGAAAAGTATCACAACATCATTGTTTAATTGCCCAAAGATCCAATTTGAAATTCCTTTTCAAAAGCTAAAATTCAAAAGCCTTTTGCCCCTTTTCTCATTTTTATCTCAAAATATTCAAAATTTAGGAAAACTCCAAAAATACAGTTTGTGCATCTCTTTGAGGTCTACAACTTTGGTATATAAAGTTTTTCAAATTTTTGAATAAAATTTAAACTAATTTCAAAAGTTCTCCAAATTAGGAAATGTCCCTTTTGATTTTTAAACTCCAATTCAAAATCTATTTGGTTTCATGAGAAACTTTCTAAACAAAAGTTGTAGATCTTGAAAAGTGAAACAACTTTTATTTTTAGAGATTTTCATCTTTTATTCAAAATTTAAAAGTAATTTTGAATTCCCAAAGGTTAGGGTTTTAATCTCCTTTCAAATTTGAAATTCAAATTCAAAAAATATTTGGAATCTGACAAAACTCCTTTAATGAAAGTTGTAGAGCATAAAATTTTGAACAACTTGTATTTTGGAAGATTTTTTGTGTGCAGTTCAAATTTTGGGAGAATTTGAGCAAAATAGTTTCAAATGTAAAGTGTTGAGGTGGGCACTTTGCTACGGTGTCGAGGCGGTGCTCGGCATGGGCAGCGCCCTCGCCCGGCCCGCCGAGGTCGTTCCGTGCCTTCCGCGGGTTTCACGCACCGCCGTCCACTTAAACCTCATCGCGAAACCGTGCGCCACCTCGCCGTGCCCTTCTTAGCCTATAAAAGCCATGCGTAGGTCACCAATTTCTTCTTTTCTCCTCCTCCCGACCGCCCGGCAACAACCACCTGCTCCTCTGTCAAATTCGTGCGCCACCGTGCAACACCGTTTCCAATACTTTGTCACTAGCCCCGCTATTCCCTTGCGAACCAAACGAGCCATTGATCGAAGTCTTTGGTCTTTAGGAATCGCCCCGACGACGTCATCCTCTTCAACTCGCCGTCGAGCCGCCGTGAGTCTCAAATCTACGGTCAAAGCAGCTCGAGCCGTGCTGTCATTCTATCTCTTGTTTTAACCCCGCCATAGCACTGGGAAGCTCATCAACTTGTCCTTTTTATCTCTACCACACCGGGGACACGGAACATCACCAGGAGATCTCGGTTAGCGCCGCCCTTGACCACCTCACCGTCGTCAACTAAGCTCCCTTCACTACCAAGCTAATCGGCACCGTGTTTTAGCCTCTCGGTGAGCTCTAAAGTTTTTCCTGGTGTCGGTTGCGCGGGTTTTGCCTTGGCTTGGCCGGAACACCATGAGCCGACGAGCTCCGGGTGCCACTGAGCCGCCATGACCACCGCCACGGGTGCTCCGGTGGTCGGCTAAGGTTGTATAATAGCTTGTTGGGATCGGGGTGATGAGAGGAGTTCGTAGATACAGTTAGTTTCGTCGGAGGGCTTGTCGTTGGCAAAAGCCGCCGCCGGCCGCCGCCGTTTCACCGTGCATCGTCGGAAAGCAGAGCGAGAGGAGGAAGGCCGGCCGACGCGGGGGCCGTGTCATCGAGAGAGAGAAAAGAGGGAGAGGCGCGTGGGGGGCGTCGAGTGGGCCGAGCGGCAGGTCAATGGGCCGCCTGAGTGAGCCCGGGGGTGAAGTGAAAATGCTTTCTTTTTTTCTAATTTAATTTCCAAAAGTTGATTTTCATCATTTTGTTATAATTTATTTTGGGCAGTTAAAAATGTGAGAAAAATATGTATGTGCTCCTTGTAGTATGCTCTGTCAAGGAAAAATACTAACCATGATTTTTAATAATTAAAATATAAATCCAAAAATTATGAAATTTGTTTTGTGTGCTAATTGGATGATGATAATCTTAATTATGAAGTTTGATCATGATTTGATTACTTTTTGTATTATGCTTAGTTAATACCTTAATTAATTAATGTTAAATAATTAATCCTTTGATTAATTAGGGTTTAATTAATCTTCACTTAGCAAGTTAATTAGTGGCTTTCAACAACTGTAAAAATAGTTAATAAATTAGTAGTTAACCTTAATCACTATTAGGGTTGCTTGATTTTGGGATTGAGTGATGACCCTAGGTCATTAACCCTAATGACCTTCGGCATTTTATGTTGACCGCGTATCGTTAATCCGTCATCGTCGGCGTTAGTTATATACGTAATGCAACGTTATCGTGAAGAAAAGTTGTACTCAAGATAGATTAGTTATCGTTGCATCATTATCGCATGTCTTTATTATTGCATTGTAATTATGCATTTCAATCATGTAGTTGTGCCGTCCGAGGAAGGAGTTGATCCAACTCCTATCTCTGAAGAAGTTGTTCAGTGCGAGGAGGTTGGTCCTGATCTCAGCAGTGCCATCACCGAACCTCACTTCGTCGAGCCCCAAGGCAAGCCCCGGATGCATTCAGACCCTGCCTTGAATTTCAAAAGTCGTTATGATTTTATGTGATTGATGTGATGCATTACGTGTAGGAGTTGTGTGATATCCTATTTGATGCACTTACCGTACCTTGTGATACTATCCCGGATACTGTTTTGATTTTGAAAATATTTAGTACCTGCTTAGTCCACGCTACTAGTGTAGGCGTTTATGAAATATTTTAAAAGTTGATAACAATATCATCTCTGAGGAAGTATTCAAAACTTGATGTTGCTTGTCGCCTACTCTTCACCTTGGCCGGGTCATGGGTACGCACAAGAACATGATGAGTAAATTGAGACGCCGGTGGAGTGACTTGCATCAGGATGGGCTAGTGCCCTGGTGTAGTGTCGTCCACTTGTGTTGGTTAAGGACCGTTCGTTGTGGTGATCCTGTGGTCAAGAGGGTTATTGGATAGTACTAGTCGCATGCTAATGGCGGTAAGCTCCCTTGTATGATCCATGCGAGAACGGATAACCGAGACGGGAAGTAGCGTGTACCCACACTGGCGCACCGTCGACGGTCAGATTGACGGCGTAGGAAGATGGTGTACTGTACTCTCGTGGCTAGGACCCGTTCTGTCAGGGAGAAATGCAAGCGTGAGTTGATGTATGTAAGATGTTCGGTCCTGCATACATCGTGTGGCTAGGAAGCCCCAGCTGGATATATAAAGCGATTCGAATCATCGTTGCTCCACGATATGGGAGACTTGACCAAGCGTCAGCATCGTAGTAATGATGAAAGTTGTTGAGACTGAGAAGTTTTGAAATTGTTACATGGATGATAAGTGTTTGCTATAGAATCGGATAATCAAAATGGAAGTTAAGGATCAACTTTAGTTACTTTTGGCAAAGGTGTCTTTTGATCTTGTTAAAGCCTCACCTTGATTCCTATTAGCCAGCATTCCTGAGTCTCCTCCCTAATTTTTGGTCGGGTAAGTCTTGCGGAGTACTTTTGGTACTCAGGGTTTGTTAAATCCCCGTTGCAGGTGAACTGTGTGAGCAAATATGTTAGGCCCTTGCTGCATGACGGTTATCGAAGAAGGAACCGATGAGGAATAGGTTGTGTGGCCTTTGGGCGGGGCACTTTTGTTGAATAATTTGTAATAAAGTTATATAATGATACTTCCATTTGTTTTTGTAATAATACTACAACTTGGTTTGTATAAGTTTATCAAATAGTTTGTAAATTAAATTATTGTAAGTCTTCCACTACTCTAGTATTTTGTATGAAAGCTGTTGTAATACTGTGATGTCTCTGTAAGTATCGATCCTGGAGGAATCGTGGTTTATCGGAGATCCACCCGACGGAACATTTTAGGTTATGTGGTGTACAAGCATAGCCATAACCATGAGGTCTTAGGGACAATGTCAGGTGCTTGTACGCCATATAATTTAGAAGGTTCTGCCATAGGGGGTATCAGAGCGGTACTTACAAAGATACTCACAGTATTACTTTTCAAAACTTCAAAATGTTTTGGATCCAAAAGTTAAAAGTGGTTTTGCTCAAATTGCTTCTGCTTCGTCTTAATTCTTCTAGTAGCCTTTCTAGGTGCTATTTAAAAGAGTGTTGAGCGGAGTATCATGTTGTTTTCTTTTTTGCCCTATATTACTAAAAAGTATGCTTATGTTAGTTTAAAAAGTTTTTGCTTGATCCATAGGTTCGATCATGCATCATGTTTAATTCACATGTTTAAAATTATATCCCCGAGAAAAAGTGGTTGGGCTAAGTAAAATCAATCCTATTCTTGCTGACTTTAAGGCTCTCAATCTTATAGATTCTATCGTACTTTCTCTGAGGATGGCCCGTACTAAGCGCATCGCCGCAAGTCGGCCGGTTCTAGGGTGTGCCACGTCACCAGTTGGCACCGCGTCGCAATGATGCTGAGGCCGGCCCGAGCGAGCCGAAACTTGAGAAGAAGCAATCCAAGAAACAAAAGATAGCCTAATTGTCTGCAGAGCTGGCGGCTGTCACCAAGGATCGTTTGATGGCAACCGCCGAGAATGACAAGCTCAAGTCCGAGTTGGCGGATCACCGAGGCGGGGAGCAACAAGATCTCCGGACCATCACCACGCTTTAGCAGACCATTGCTCGCCTTCAGCATGAGCTGGAGGGTGCAATGAATCAGAGGAACGATGGGTACGATTACATTGAAGAGTTGCAGGCGCAGGTGGATGACCTCGAAGCGTACACTACCATCTTACACGAGGAGGTCTACCATCAGCACAACCTCCACGACCCTCTGTACCAGCAGTAGGTAGCCGCGGACGACTTGGGTTCCGTGGAGTCACCGGAGGTGTACCCATCGCCGACTGAGGAGTCCGAGGCAGATGAGTCGATCGCGGACAATGAGTCGACGCCTTTGAGTTCCCGAGAGGGATGTGTAAAATAGTTATCCTTATATGTTAAGTAGTTAACTTTGGGTATGTCCCGCCTATGAGCGGACCTGTAATATGAATAAGTGAACCCATGTGTGACCGGCTTGTACTAATGTTTTAAAGTTCAATAAATCTGCTTGTGAATAAATATGATCATGTTTATAATAGATGTCTGGCAATCCACGCGCTGGTTCTTCACACGAGGGAGGTGAGGTCCCTCGGGCACCACCAGCAAGAAGCAGTGGTAGCCCTTGTAAATGCCACCACTGAGAATTCCCGTCTGTTACGGGAAATGGGTCAGCACAATCAAAATACACCATATGAGAATCAGGGCCGTCGTAATCACGACGAAATCACATATGCGGACTTCATAGAGACTCGTCCGCCAGTTTTTACCAGAGCTGAGGATCCTTTAGAGGCAAATGACTAGCTCCGTGTCATAGACCAAAAGTTTGACTTGTTAGAGGGTTGTCCAGACCTTTTAAAACCAAAGTTTGCCACACAACAATTGAGGGGCCCTGCATCTGCCTGGTGGGCAAACTTCCTTGCATGACAGCTGTAACACCCCGGTGTTACGTTAACCTAAACCTGCCATGTCATCATCATCATTGCATGAGCATTCATGATTAGAGAACCCTAATGTGAATGATTAAAATGAGTTTATTAAATTCTAGGGTTTGTTTGCGCTCTTTTTTATATCGCATGTGTATGTGTATGCCATTTAAGGCAAACCTAGGTGCTTAATTAAGATTTTAAAAGTGATCAACTAAAAGCAACCTTGGTGTGTACAAGTGTTTGGCTAACCCTGACTTACACCCTAACCAAGTTTTACAAGTCAAATGATGCAGAAGCAAGAATCAAAATTGAATTCGGAATCCGAATCCCAAAACCCTAACCCTAGTGGTTAAGTGTTGGATTTGAATTTTAAATTCACTTTTGAGGAGCTAACCATAATTAATTTTATAAATAAAAGTTGCCAAACTTTGGTACCATTTCAAAGTATGAAGTTTGTACTTTGAAAGTGTGCCATTGGTTGGGTTTGAAAAGTACCACAACACCATTAATTAATTGCCCAAAGATTCAATTCAAAAATCCTTTTCAAAAGCTTGAATTTCAAGTGTTTTTTGCCCCCTTTTGCAATTTCATCTCAAAATATTCAAAATTTGGGAAAACTCCAAAAATACAGTTTGTGCATCTCTTCGAGCTCTACAACTTTGGTATATAAAGTTTTTCAAGTTTTTAAATAAAATTTGAAGTAATTTCAAAAGTGGTTTGAATTCGAAAATGTCTCCTTTTAAGTTTTAAACTCTAATTCAAAAATTATTTGGTTTCATAAAAACTTCCTAAATGAAAGTTGCAGACTTTGAAAAATAGAACAACTTTTATTTTTAGAGATTTTCATCTTTTATTCAAAATTTAAAAGTAATTTTGAATTCCCAAAAGCTAGAATTTGAGCTCATTTTCAAAATTTAAATGCAATTCAAAAATTATTTGGATTTTTGACAAAACTTCTTTAATGAAAATTGTAGAGCACAAAATTCTGAGCAATCTGTATTTTTGGAATTTTTCAACTTCTATTCAAAATCTTGGAGTAATTTGAAAAGGGAAAATGGTGAGTCGGCTCGTGCTACAGTGTTCAACAGGGGAGGAGCTACGAGTGCTCGGCATGGGCTCGCCCGGCCGCCGTGGCAAATTCGGCGTCTTCCCGTTTTCACGCTTTGCCGTCCACCTTGCCATCATCGCGAAGCCGCCCCGCGACCACGTCGACCATCCTTGCTCTATAAATAACCGAGAGCCGGCCATCGCCGCCCTTCTTCTTTTCCTTACGCTCACCGGCGGCAACCGTGTAATCGCGCCGGCAAAATTCACGGTCCTCGCTCCACGATCGCCCACATGCGCTTGCACACAACTCCGTGACGTCCCTGCGTATCAAGTGAGTCCACTAGCGCGAGCTCTAAGCACCAGTGAAGCCCGAACAGTTTCATCTTCTCCGGAGCCGGCCGCCGAGCGCCGCTGAGCTCGCTCACCCACGACCGGCTCCCTCGGAGCATCCCCAAGACCAATCAACTAGCGTCTCATCTTTGTCTCGTTGTCCTGGTCATCATCGACCCGCCCGTTTAATTTCTATCGCACAGAGCGTGCGGGAACGTCGTCTCACCGGCGGGAGCACGCCGCCGAGTTCATCTCCATCGCGGTCAAGCTGCTCCGATTCATCTCCAGCCCTCCTTGTTCGTGTATCAAGCCTTGGTGAGCCACCCGAAACACCTTTATATCCTTTCCATGCCAATCGTGCGTTGCAACGGCGGGAACACAGTGCGCCGCCATACTCCGGCATGGCCGTGCCGCCGTGGCGCGGTCGATCCTCCACCGAGCACGGTTTCGTTTAATTTGACCCATGGTTGGGTTCACCGGAGTTTGAGGAAGGCAGCGGTGCCGTTCTCGTCGGCGTTGTGCTCGTCGTCGACGAGTTAGTAGCCGCCCGCCGCCATCGCCCCTTCGGACGTAAGAATAGAGAGAGGAAAAGAAGGTGCCTTGTGATCGGGCCGGGGCCGTCGAGAGGGAGAAAGGAGGAGAGGAGGCGCACGACCCGCCAGATGGGCCGGCGGGCTCTTGGGCGCCAAGCAGTGAAGCCCTGGGGGAGGAGTGAAAACCTTTTTCTTTTTCCAATTTAATTTCTAAATGTTGATTTTCATCTTTTTATACTGATTTATTTTGGGCAGATAAAAATGTGAGAAAAAATATGTCTGTGTTCCTTGAGTGAAGCTTTACACCAGAAAAATGCTAACTCTGAATTTTCAATAAAATTTAATTATGCTTTAATTTGCTTCTTTAATTAATAAATGCCATTTCCATGATTTTTAATAATTAAAATATAAGTCCAAAAATTATGAAATTGTTTTGTGTGCTAATTAGATGCTAATGATCTTAATTATGAAGTTTGATCCTGTTTTGATTAATTTTTTGTATTATGCTTAATTAATACCTTAATTAATTAGTGTTTAATTAGTTAATTCTTTAATTAATTAGGGTTTAATTAATCTCTAATTAACAAGTTAATTAGTGGCTTTCAACAACTGTAAAATGGTTAATAAATTAGTAATCACCTTTAATCACTATTAGAGTTGCTTGATTTTGGGATTGAGTGATGACCCTAGGTCATTAACCCTAATGACCTTCGGCATTTTAATTACGTTGATTGTGTTGTGTTATCGATGTCGCCGTTGTTGCTAATTATGATTCCCTTGATACAACGATACCGTGAAGGAAAGTTGTACTCAAGATAATATGAGATTAAGTTGTTTCATCCATGTTGCATCATCGGCATTATATCATGCATATCACTATATTAAGCATGCATCATCTCATTTACGTATAGTTTACGGGAGAGCGAAGGTTTGTGATGTTCAAGTCTCAGAGAAAGTTCGTGAGGATCCAATCTTGACGAGGCGAATCCACCGAAGGTGTCGCTGTCAAGACTAACCGCTAACATTCTCTGCAACGCAGACAAGCCCCGGATGCATTTAAACCCTTCCTTGAATTTCGAAGGTCTTTTAAAATTTTATGTTGATGATATGATGCATTAGGTGTAGGAGTTGAGTGATATCCTATCTTGATGCATTTACCGTACCTTGATATACTATCCCTGAAACCTGTTTTGATTTGAAAATATTTAGTATATGCTTAGTCTTGCTGATAGCATAGGCTTCGCAAATAAAATGTTTTCAAAATTTGATCACAATATCCCCGTTGAGGGCAATTACGAAAACATGATGTTGCTTATTGTTTATCCTTTACTTCGATCGGGTCAAGGATACTCAATAAGAACATGATGATGAGTAAATTGAGACGTCGGTGGAGTGACTTGCATCAGGAAGGGCTAGTGCCCTGGTGTAGTGTCGTCCACTTGTGTCGGTTAAGGACCGTCCGTTGTTTGGCGCTGGGATCATGAGGTTATTGGATAGTACTAGTCGCATGCTAATGGCGGTAAGCTCCCTTGTACTATCCATGACGAGAACGGACAACCGGGACGAGCGTAGCGTGTACCCACCCTACGGGGCGCACCGTGGAAGGGGACCGCGGCGTAGGGAGGTGGTGTACTGTACCTCGTGGCTAGGACCCGTTTTGGCCAGGAGAAATGCAAGCGTGAGTTGATGTATGTAAGATGGTCAGTCCTGCATACGTCGTGTGGCTAGGAAGCCCCGGCCGGGTATATAAAGCGATTCGAATCGTCGTGTGCTCCACGATATGGGAGCCGTGATCCGAGTCCCGGCATCGTAGTAATGATGAAAGATGATGAGGTTGGAAAGTTTTGAGATCGAGATCTTGTTTGACAAGTGTTTGCTCTAGACTAGGATAACCTAGATGGATAGCTTAATGCTTAATGAAAATATCAGATAAGAATGAATAGTAAGGATCAACATTAGTCGTTTTTCCGCAAAGGTGTCCTTGGTTCTTGCTAAAGCCTTACCTTGATTCCTATCAACCGGCATTCCTGAGTCTTCTCCCCTCTTTTCCGTCGGGTAAGTCTTGCGGAGTACTTTTGTACTTAGGGTTTGTTTGACCCCCATTGCGGTGTTGACTAGTGTTGTCGACTTTGGTCATACCAATGGGGCTTGGCATGATCGAATATCTTCCGTCTATAAAGTTCTTTTCTCGCTTCCGCAAACCCAGTTAAGTTTTGTTTAATCAAACTCTGATCAAGTGTTGTAATCCTCTTTTGTAAATCTTCCGCTACTCTGTTATGTTTGTATAAACGGTTGTAATACTACAATATCCTGTAAGAAGTCGATCTTGGCGGATCGTGGTTTCATCGGGGTTTCACCCGACAGAGCTTTTTAAGTTATGTGGTACACAAGTATGGCTGACAGAGGTCTTAGGGACAATGTCAGGTGCTTGTGGGCCATATAATTTAGAAGGTTCTGCCACAACAGCCAGATGGTCAGCAAGTCACTTGGGCTATGTTCCAAGATGCATTCCGTCAGCATTTCATTTCTGACGCGGTGATGCAAGCAAAGCTGGAAGAGTTTCTAGCACTGAAGCAGGATGGTCGATCAGTTTTGCAATATGTGAACCTGTTTAGTCATCTATCACAGTATGCACCCGAACATGTGGATACGGACATCAAGAAGAAGAAATGTTTTATTAGGGGTTTAAAGAGTGATATTGAAACCCACCTTACCGCAAATCCAAATGCCACCTTCTATGAGGCCGTGGATATTGCAATCTCCTATGAAAGATCCCCGCTAAAAGCAGTAAGAATGAAGAGAGGCGTGCTTTTCCTAGACCGTCCCGGCGGAATCCAAAAACACCGAGGGTTGTCTTTCATCCCACTCAAAGATAATCGTCAACCGTTCCTCTATCCACAAAGACCAAAGAAGGCCACCAACCCTATCATTACCCACCACAACAAAGCAGCAAGTCCAAAGGCAACAGGCGTACACTCGTCCTGCTGCCGTAACCTATCCCCAACAGTCGAACACTCAAGGTGTTCGAAACACAACTCACCAGCTCCCCAAAATGCCCCCACTGGTCTCGATCCGTGTTTTAATTGTAACCGAACCGGACACCTTTATCAAAACTGTCCTTATCCTAAAAGAAATACTTCCAATTTTTAACAAGGATCGCGTCAGCACAGCAGTCGCAGTCGGGGGGTAGTTCGCAAAGATGCCCCGAGGGTGAATGCCGGAAGAAAAACTGGACGTGTGTATCAAGTCCAGACTGGGGACTTTCTTGAAGGAGAGCCGGTTTTAATGGGTATGTTCCCAGTTGCCAGTCACCCTGCTGAAAGGTCCTTGTTTGGTTTTGGTAATTGAGTGACAACTTAGGTGGACTAATTATGCTTATGTGAGATTTGCAGAGATTTAGTCCACAGGTACATGTGTGTGAGCAACTATACCATGGAGGTGGTGTGATGTGTTGCAAGGCTCACACATGTGAAGTTGAAGGAGCTTAATGCATGATACATGACATGGAGTCATGTGGCTAGAGGTGAAGATCAAGACAAGACTTGGCTTGATGGACCGATCGCGAGGTGAAGGGCAAGTTGGAGGCTTTGAGGCCGTTGGTACCGAGTGTCGGGAGGCTTAAGCAAAGACTTGGCGCCGATGAACCAAGGCGATGGTGAAGAGCAAGTGAGGTCAAGATCGATGGACCAAAGGCCATGTGATGATATGAAGTGGATCATATCATTCATGTGGGAGAGGTCGGTGCATGTGTTGCATCGGCATTGGAGGAGATGAAGTGGAAAGCGCAAAGGCAAAGGTATAACCTAGGGCGTTTCCATTTCACCGGTCATAGGTGTGTAGAGAAGTTGATGACCGGGTTTAGGATAGATGGCCGTATTATCAAGAGGGGCAAACTTGTTTGCATATCGGTCATCTAGTGCCACTTGAGCGATCTAACTTTGCATTGTGTTGCTAGGATCGAGTGGCGATGTGAGAAGGAGTGAAACCCTTTGGAAAATGATTGTGAAAATGCTAACACACTTGCACATGGTGATGTACACTTGATGGTGTTGGCACATTTGCAAAAGGGATGATGTTTGCCGGGTTGAGAGGGGTTTGGGATCCTCTCTCCCTCCCGCCGAAGCTTGCGAGGCGGGATTCAGCGCTTTCGGGGAAAGTGAAGTGCTCATTTTCCATTGCGCCGGAGGCCGAAGCGGAGGCGAAAGTCGTCGGAGTGTTTTCGCCGAGAAACACTCGGCCGGACGCTCTTGGGGTGGGTGGACGCTGCGCCCGTCATGTGTGCGTCCGGGGTGATTTCGGTGGTCACCGGGGGCTGGGGCGACCGGACTTTCCGCTGGCCCCGCCCGGCCGTCGGCGAGATGGCGCTGGCCGGGCAGTAAAGTGGAGGACCGGACGCCGGGGAGTCCGGCTGCATCGACCGGACGCATCCGGGTCGGGAAAAACCAGTTTTGGAGTTTTTCGAGTTGTGACCGACGCCGGGCGCCGCGCGCCCGTTGGTTGCAGCGTGACGCTGGCCCCGGCCACGGTGGCGTGGCGGCGCGCGCAGGTAGCCGCTGCGCGCCAACGGCTAGTTTGAAAGGCGAGGACACGGTGCCGCCGCGGGAGCGACCGGACGCCGCGATCGGACGCGGCCCGGTCGTCACTTGTCGGGCGTCCGTCGCCTGGCCGGCCGATCGTTTCATGGCAACGGCTTTTTAGCCCTTGGGGCTATAAGAGGTTGTCTTGGCTGGCTTGGGCTGCAGCCGAAAGCACCCCTAGGCCTGTGTGTGGCTTTTGTGTGGGAGTGCTTGAGAGCCCTCTAACTCACTAGAGCTTGTAGTGATTGCATCGAAGAGTGAGTTAGTGATTCCAAAGGCATTGCATTGAGAGATTGCAAGGTGTGGCACTAGGTGAGTGAGTTGCAAGCCGGTGGTGCTTATTACTCTTGGAGGTTGCCACCTCCTAGACGGCTTGGAGGCTTGTGGGCATCGTTGTAGCACACTCGGAGATTGGGTGGTGCTCCGATTGCCGACCACGTGGAGTGACATTGTGAGGGGGATTGTGCTCACCCCCCGGGGGATCGCGAAGAGCAACTCTAGTAGAGCGTGTCATTGAGTTACCATCACTTGGGTAGTTGCTTGGGGCGGCCGTGGAGGTCTAGGCATTGGATGCCTATTAGCTCCCCGCAACACGAAGTGAGTGGTCGACACAACGGGGACTAGCTTGGTGGCAACCAAGTGAACCTCGGTGAAAAATCGACGTGTCATCTTGTCTACTCTTCTCGTCGGTTTGCATTCACTAGCTTGTACTTACTTGTTCATCTCTTGTGCTAGTGAGTAGTGTTGCTCTTGTGTAGCTAGTTTGCTTGTGTAGCTTGCTAGTTATCTTCTTAGCTTGTGTAGCTTAGAAGTAGCGATTTGCGTGGCTAGTTGGCTTGTGTAGCCTTGCTAGTCACATTGCTTAGTTTGTGTAGCTAAGCAATTGAGCTCACTAGTTAGGCTTGTGTAGCCGTGCTAGTGAGAACTACTAGTTGTGCTTAGGCTTTGTGCGCTTTGCTCACTAGTATGTGTAGGTGCTCCCCGGCTTGATTGAGTACTAGTTGCTTAGGTTTGTGTGACCTTGCAACCTAGTATCGGATAGGCGAGCACTACCTAGTCTTGCACCTTAGTGTCTTAGTTAGAATCTTTGAAAGGTGCTTAGATAGAGGGGTGTAGTCCTTGTTAGACCGATAGTTTTAATTCCACATTTAATTCGGTCATCCGCTGCGTTTAGATTTTAGAAAGGACTATTCACCCCCCCCTCTAGTCCGCCATCTCGACCCTTCACCTGCAATTCCATTATTTAATTCTAGTGCATCGCATACATTTATCAACTGCACATTTGTTACAAAGCATGAAATCCCCATAAAAGAAATTAAAGATGAGTTTTTGGTGCAATCGCCGGGAGGGCGTATACGCACACGGGAAATGGTATATCAGGTCTCTATATCTCTTGATGGATATCTCTATCCCACGGATCTGATAGTACTAAAGGATCAGAATATAGATATGATCCTTGGAATAAATTGGTTACGCCACTATGGCGCTGTGATAGATGCATTGAATAGAACCATTAAGCTATTTCTACCCGATAACCAGTCCCCACTTCTTATCTGATTCCCGACTCCTGAGAGAACAGTGGAGACAGTTAATGCAACCTCAGTACCAGAATCAAGGATATACCTATGGTTTGTGAGTTCCCCGATGTATTCCCTGAAGATTTGCCTGGGTTACCACCAGAGAGAGATGTTGAATTTGTAATTGAGTTAAAGCCGGGTACTGCACTAGTATCCCGAAGAGCTTATAGGATGCCCCCAAAAGAGTTAGCAGAATTAAAAACTCAGTTGAAAGAATTGTTGGACAAAGATTTTATCAGACTTAGTTCATCACCGTGGAGTTGTCCTGCTATCTTTGTGAAAAAGAAAGACCAGACTCTGAGAATGTGTGTGGACTATCGTCCACTAAATGAGGTGACCATTAAAAATAAATACTCTCTTCCTCGTATAGATCTTCTCTTTGACCAACTTGTGGGAGCCAAGGTGTTCTCCAAGATTGATCTTAGGTCTGGTTATCATCAAATCTGAATCAGGCCTGAAGATATTCCTAAAACTGCCTTCACCACCAGATATGGCTTATATGAATATCTTGTTATGTCATTTAGGCTTACTAATGCTCCAGCCCATTTCATGTATCTGATGAACTCGGTGTTTATGCCCGAGCTCGATCGTTTCGTCGTGGTTTTTATCGACGATATTCTTATATACTCTAAAACCAAAGAAGAACATGCGGAGCATCTCCGTACTGTTTTGACTCACCTTCTATGCCAAATTTAGTAAGTGTGAGTTTTGGCTTAGTGAAGTCAAATTCCTTGGTCATGTCTTGTCTGCCGAGGGTGTCGCAGTTGACCCTGGCAAGGTCCAAGATATCCTTAACTGGAAACCACCCACCAGTGTCCACCAAGTTCGTAGTTTTCTTGGAATGGCGGGATATTACCGCCGTTTTATTCCCCGACTTCTCCAAAATAGCCAAGCCAATCACCGAACTTCTAAAGAACCAAACCAAATTCTGATGGACATCTGAATGTGAGCAAGCATTCCACAAATTGAAAGATCTTTTGACTACTGCCCCAGTCCTAGCTCAGCCGGATATTGAAAAGCCATTCGATGTGTATTGTGATGCATCTGGCATCGGCATCGGATGTGCGTTGATGCAAGACGGCAGAGTTATTGCTTATACTTCAAGACAGTTGAAGCGACATGAAGAGCATTACCCAACTCATGATATTGAGTTAGCCGCAGTTGTGCATGCTCTGAAGATATGGAGGCACTATCTGTTGGGCAATATCTGTCATATCTATAGTGATCACAAAAGTTTAAAGTATATCTATACACAGTCTGAGCTGAATATGAGGCAGAGAAGATGGCTTGAATTAATTAAGGATTATGATCTTGAGGTGCATTATCATCCTGGTAAAGCTAATGTAGTTGCTGACGCTCTTAGTCGTAAGAGTCAATGCAATTGTCTTGCTGTCACACCCTTGAATCTGAGTTTGTGTTAAGAGTTAGAAAGATTGAATATTGATATGATTTCTCAGGGTAGCCTAAATGATATCACAAGTACACTCTTCTATTCAAGAGCAAATTATTGCAGCTCAGTGAGAAAACAAAGGTCTCAGGCATATTATAGAGAAAGTCAGATCAGGGCAAGCATCTTGTTTTCATCTTGATGACAACAATGTACTATGGTTCAAGAATCGTCTAGTTGTTCCGAAAGTTCCTGAGCTCCGATAGTTGATTCTTGATGAAGCTCACCTAACTAGATTCTCGGTTCATCCAGGTAGCAATAAGATGTATCATGACCTGAGGCAGAGATTCTGGTGAACCAAGATGAAGATTGAGATAGCCCGATATGTTGCATGCTGTGATACTTGCCAAAAGGTCAAAGCGGTGCATTTGAAAGCAACTGGAGAGCTCCAACCCTTACCTATTCCAGCTTGGAAGTGGGAAGATATAAGTATGAATTTTATTGTGGGTTTGCCTACAACTGCAAGGGGCTATAATTCTATTTGGGTTATCGTTGATCGTTTAACTAAGTCAGCCCATTTCATCCCAGTGAAGGAAGATTATAGAGCTCCCAAGTATGCCATGATTTATATTTACCCGAATTATGTGCTTGCATGGAGTTCCAAAAAGTATAGTTACAGATCGAGGTACTCAGTTCATGGCTCGATTTTGGCAGAAATTTCATGAGACTATGGGTACCAATCTATTGCACAAAGATCGCTTATCATCCACAAACCGGGGGACAGATCGAAAGAGTGAATCAAATTCTAGAAGATATGTTAAGATCTTGTGTGCTAACCTATTCTTCAACATGGGATGAATGTTTGCCATTAGCAGAGTTTGCTTACAATAATAGTTACCAAGAAAGTATCAAAATAGCACCATTTGAGGCTCTATATGGCCGTCGATGCCGTACTCCACTCAATTGGTCTGAATCGGGAGAGAGATGGTTCTTCGGTGTTGACTTAGTCAAAGAAACTGAAGACAAAGTGAAGCAAATTCAAAATAATCTAAGAAAGGCTCAGTCCAGACAGAAGAGTTATGCTGATAAACGACGAAGGCCATTGGTATTTATAGTTGGGGACTATGTATACTTGAAGGTGTCACCAAGCAAAGGTATTGATCGTTTCGGGGTTAAAGGTAAACTAGCACCTCGATACATCGGTCCATTCCAAATTGTTGAGCAATGTGGGAAGGTAGCATATCGTTTGGATCTACCTGTGCAATTATCCCTTGTGCATAATGTGTTCCATGTATCCCAACTGAAGAAGTGTTTGCGAGTACCGGACAAAGTCGTTGACATTGAAGGTCTCCGCATTGAACCTGATTTGACGTGTGCCGAATATACAGTCAGAATTCTTGATCGGAAAGATCGGGTCACACGCAGGCACATAAGAAGATTTTATAAAATCCAGCGGGATCGGCACTCCGAGGATGAAGCAACCTGGGAGTCTGAGGAATTCTTGAATGAGCATTTTAGGAGTTTCTCCCTTCCTTCTCCTAAGCCATGATTCGTTTCTAAGAATTGTGACTTTCTAAAAATATGAGACTTGTAATATGAACCCTTCTACCTCCCTTATGAAACCATGTAAGATGTATTTGCTTGATACATTTTCTTTTCCATTACTTAGTCTTAAGCTTTGAATCTTGGGACAAGATTCCTTTTAAGGGGGATGTAATGTAACACCTCTGGTGTTACGTTAACCTAAACCTGCCATGTCATCATCATCATTGCATGGGCATTCATGATTAGAAAACCCTAAAATAAGTATGATTAAAATGAGTTTATAATTCTAGGGTTTGTTTGAGCTCTTTTATATCACATGTGTATGTGTTTACCATTTAAATTCCATTCACATGTTTACTTTTGTTTATAAAAGCAACCAATTAAAATCAACTTTGATGTTTGCAAGTGTTTGGCTAACCATGACTCACACATCAAATATGTTTTACAAATCAAATGAGGTGCAAGGAAGAATCAAATTTGAAATTGAATTCGAATCCCAAACCCTAGCTCAAGTGGCTAAGTGTTGGAGACTGAATTTCCTTTTTAATTTTGATGAGCTAACCATAATTAATTTTCTAAATAAAAGTTGCTAACCATTGGCACCATTTCAAAGTATGAACTTTGTACTTTGAAAATATGTCATTGGTTGGGTTTGAAAAGTATCACAACATCATTGTTTAATTGCCCAAAGATCCAATTTGAAATTCCTTTTCAAAAGTTGAAATTCAAAAGCCTTTTGCCCCTTTTCACATTTTCATCTCAAAATATTCAAAATTTAGGAAAACTTCAAAAATACAGTTTGTGCATCTCTTTAAGGTCTACAACTTTCGTATATAAAGTTTTTTAAGTTTTTGAATAAAATTTAAACTAATTTCAAAAGTTCTCCAAATTAGAAAATGTCCCTTTTGATTTTCAAACTCCAATTCAAAATCTATTTGGTTTCATGAGAAACTTTCTAAACCAAAGTTGTAGACCTTAAAAAGTGGAACAACTTTTATTTTTAGAGATTTTCATCTTTTATTCAAAATTTAAAAGTAATTTTGAATTCCCAAAGGTTAGGGTTTTAATCTCCTTTCAAATTTGAAATTCAAATTCAAAAACTATTTGGAATCTGACAAAACTCCTTTAATGAAAGTTGTAGAGCATAAAATTTTGAACAACTTGTATTTTGGAAGATTTTTGTGTGCAGTTCAAATTTTGGGAGAATTTGAGCAAAATAGTTTCAAATGTAAAGTGTTGAGGTGGCACTGCGACAAGGTTCGGGAGCAAGTGCTCGGCATGGGCAGCGCCCTCGCCGGCCGCCGAGTTCGTTCCCGTGCCTTCCGTGGGTTTCACGCGCCGCCGTCCACCTAAACCTCGTCGCAAAACCGCCTGCCACCTCACCGTGCCCTTCTTAGCCTATAAAAGCCATGCGCCGGTCACTAATTTCTTCTTTTCTCCTCCGCACCGCCGACGACAACCACCCTGCTCCTCTGTCAAATTCGTGCGCCACCGTGCAACACCGTTTCCAATACTTTGTCACTAGCCCCGCTATTCCCTTGCGAACCAAACGAGCCATTGATCGAAGTCTTTGGTCACCGGAATCGCCCGCACGACGTCATCCTCTTCAACTCCGGCCGTCGAGCCGCCGTGAGTCTCAACTCTCTGGTCAAAGCAGCTCAGAGCCGTGCCTATCATTGTATCTCTTGTTTTAACCCTGCCATCGCACTGGGAAGCTCATCAACTTGTCCTTTTTATCTCTACCCCACCAGGGACACCGGAACATCACCGGAGATCTCGGTTAGCGCCGCCGCAGCCACCTCACCGTCGTCAACTAAGTTCCCTTCACTACCAAGCTAATCGCCACCGTGTTTTAGCCTCTCGGTGAGCTCCTAAAGTTTTTCCTGGTGTCGGTTGCGCGGGTTTTGCCTTGGCTTGGCCGGAACACCATGAGCCGACGAGCTCCGGGTGCCACCGAGCCGCCATGACCGCCGCCATGGGTGCTCCGGTGGTCGGCTAAGGTTGTATAATAGCTTGTTGGGATCGGGGTGATGAGAGGAGTTCGTAGATACAATTAGTTTCGTCGGAGGGCTTGTCGTTGGCAAAAGCTGCTGCTGGCCGCCGCCGTTTCACTGTGCATCGCCAGAAACAGAGTGAGAGGGGAGGGGGGGGGGCGACGCCTTGGGGCCGTGTCATCGAGAGAGAGAGAGAAAGAGAGGGAGAGGCGCGTGGGCCGCGTCTGAGTGGGCCGAGCAGGCCAATGGGTCGCACAGTGAGCCCAGGGGTGAAGTGAAAATGCTTTCTTTTTTTCTAATTTAATTTTCAAAAGTTGATTTTCATCATTTTGTTATAATTTATTTTGGGCAGTTAAAAATGTGAGAAAAATATGTATGTGCTCCTTGTAGTATGCTCTGTCAAGGAAAAATACTAACCATGATTTTTAATAATTAAAATATAAATCCAAAAATCATGAAATTTGTTTTGTGTGCTAATTAGATGATGATAATCTTAATTATGAAGTTTGATCATGATTTGATTACTTTTTGTATTATGCTTAGTTAATACCTTAATTAATTAATGTTTAATAATTAATCCTTTGATTAATTAGGGTTTAATTAATCTCCACTTAGCAAGTTAATTAGTGGCTTTCAACAACTGTAAAAATGGTTAATAAATTAGTAATTAACCTTAATCACTATTAGGGTTGCTTGATTTTGGGATTGAGTGATGACCCTAGGTCATTAACCCTAATGACCTTCGGTATTTTATGTTGACGGCGTATCGTTAATCCGTCGTCGTCGACGTTAGTTATACTTCTGTAATGCAACGTTATCGTGAAGGAAAGTTGTACTCAAGATAGATTAGTTGTCGTTGCATCATTATCGCATGTGTTTATTCTTTGCATTGTAATTATGCATTTCAATCATGTAGTTGTGCCGTCCGAGGAAGGAGTTGATCCAACTCCTATCTCTGAAGAAGTTGTTCAGTGCGAGGAGGTTGGTCCTGATCTCAGCAGTGCCATCACCGAACCTCACTTCGTCGAGCCCCAAGGCAAGCCCCGGATGCATTCAAACCCTGCCTTGAATTTTAAAAGTTGTTATGATTTTATGTGAATGATGTGATGCATTACGTGTAGGAGTTGTGTGATATCCTATTTGATGCACTTACCGTACCTTGTGATACTATCCTGGATACCTGTTTTGATTTTAAAAATATTTAGTACCTGCTTAGTCCTACTACTAGTGTAGGCGTTTATGAAATATTTTAAAAGTTGATAACAATATCATCTCTGAGGAAGTATTCAAAACTTGATGTTGCTTGTCGCCTACCCTTCACCTTGGCCGGGTCAGGGGTACGCACAAGAACATGATGAGTAAATTGAGACGCTGGTAGAGTGACTTGCATCAGGATGGGCTAGTGCCCTAGTGTAGTGTCGTCCACTTGTGTCGGTTAAGGACCGTTCGTTGTGGTGATCCTGTGGTCAAGAGGGTTATTGGATAGTACTAGTCGTATGCTAATGGCGGTAAGCTCCCTTGTATGATCCATGCGAGAACGGATAACCGGGACGGGAAGTAGCGTGTACCCACACTACGAGCGCACCGTCGACGGTCAGACTGACGGTGTAGGAAGATGGTGTACTGTACTCTCGTGGCTAGGACCCGTTCTGTCTGGGAGAAATACAAGCGTGAGTGATGTATGTAAGATGTTCGGTCCTGCATACATCGTGTGGCTAGGAAGCCCCAGCTGGGTATATAAAGCGATTCGAATCATCGTTGCTCCACGATATGGGAGACTTGACCAAGCGTCAGCATCGTAGTAATGATGAAAGTTGTTGAGACTGAGAAGTTTTGAAATTGTTACATAAATGATAAGTTTTTGCTATAGAATAGGATAATCAAAATGGAAGTTAAGGATCAACTTTAGTCACTTTTGGCAAAGGTGTCTTTTGATCTTGCTAAAGCCTCACCTTGATTCCTATTAGCCAGTATTCCTGAGTCTCCTCCCTAATTTTTGGTCGGGTAAATCTTGCGGAGTACTTTTGGTACTCAGGATTTGTTAAATCCCCATTGCAGGTGAACCGTGTGAGCAAATGTGTTACGGCCCTTGCTGCATGACGTTATCGAAGAAGAAACTGATGAGGAATAGGTTGTGTGGCCTTTGGGCAAGACACTTTTGTTGAATGATTTGTAATAAAGTTATATAATAATACTTCCGCTGTTTTGTAATAATACTACACTGGTTTGTATAAGTTTATCAAATGGTTTGTAAATTAAGTTATTGTAAGTCTTCCGCTACTCCGGTGTTTTGTATGAAAGTTTGTTGTAATCTTGTGATGTCTCGTAAGTATCGATCCTGGAGGAATTGTGGTTTATCGGGGATCCACCCGACGGAACATTCTTGGTTATGTGGTATACAAGCATAGCCGACAGAGGTCTTAGGGACAATGTCAGGTGCTTGTAGGCCATATAATTTAGAAGGTTCTGCCACACAATCCTTACAGTTTAGTAATAACAAGAATATTTGTACAACAACAAATACAATACAATCGTCTACATATATATAACTTAGTTCTAACATATCACAATTCTAGAACCCAGCTAAGATCCACAATATTAAAATATGAAAGGCGCAGAACAAAATTACCGTTTCTTCTCTGAAAACTTTTTCCCCATGGACAGTTCCTTGTGCTTGTCTTCAGCATTGCCTTTCGATTCTCCATGGTTAATTTCAATCCAGCCAGACCAAGATTCAAATCAAATTTGGCAAGGTCGGGTTGGGAATAGAGACTCTGCTGTCAACAACGATTACACTTGTTTTAACAAAAAGATTCGTGGGCTATTATATAAGAGGGGAGAAAAAGCAAAAGAGAGAAACCTGTAACGAACACATTATACATTATGGTAAAAATTGGAGAAGTTTGTGTGGAACTCGAGTTCATGTCGAGGTGGTGTCCCAATCAGAGCTGGTAGTTGATTGGCTCCCGGCCAGCCCCGCAGCCGAGCGAGCCAGCCACTGCAGCCGTGGGCCGTCCCTCCGGCCGGGCGTCGCCCCCTCTACTGCCTCCTCTTCGTCTTCTACTCTCGCATCAACACAGAAAGCGAATCAATCGAAGCAACGAAGGTAAGACCACAAACATGGGGACACGCGGGCTTAGTGGCTTACCAGAGAAGAAGCGGACCCGGCCGAGGAGACGGAAGCCGCACCGAAAGCGCAGGAGTGGCGGGGAGCCAAGGTTGGCGGCGTGGTGGCCGACTGCCGCCTGCATCACCGCCGGTTGGCTCGGTCAGCGTCAGCCTTGGTCTCGGCAGATGGGCCGTGGGGGAAGGAGGGAGTGGGAGTGTGGGGGGCGCGGTCTCGTCGGCCATCGGGTGACGGCCCGGTCACGTCCGGCGTCGGCGTCGTCGTGGTGAGGGGGGGGGCGATGCCGATGCCGGGCGCAGCATAGGTGGGCGGGCGGTGAGAGGGAAGCACGCAGGATTGGGTTGCGCGACATCACGGAAGGCACAAAAGCGAGGCAGCGTCGTCTTTGTCGCGGTGGGGAGGGAGGAGCGACGTAGCGGCCTCTGTTGAGAGCGATGGATTGAATGGGCCGAAAGCTAGTTAGTGGCAGTTCGGTTGGGCCATTGAGAATGGGCCGGACGAAATTTAGGGGGAGAGAAACTCTTGCCTTTTAAATATTAGGTATAAGTATAGATATAGATATAGATAGATATAGATTATCCGATAAGTACTACTTGATGCAATTTTAATTTAAACCACGAAAAATCTCTGAATTTTATAAGAATTATGAGGAAAATACTAGTGATAAATTGGGACAGAAAACCAAATAAGATACCTAAAAGCCCATGAAAACACCTCTAGAACCTAAAAAAAAAAAAATTTGGCTCTAGGAAACCCCAACTGAAAAATGTACAAATATGAGATCTGATTTTTTTTTCCCCAAAAACATTCTAATCAATGCATAATCGAGTACTCCCTCAGTATAGGAATTAGATGTCGTTTTAGACAAGTTTTGGGTCAAACATTAGGAATATAAATCATAAATAACTTTTAAGTTGTTGAGCTTGAAAATGTGAAACCCATATTAATAAATTTGTCTTGAAAAATACTTTCATAAAAATATAAATATATTACTTTATGATAAGTATTTTTACAAAAATATGAAATTAAAGTTATACTTGGAAGATCATATCATTTGTCCTAAATGGCATCTAATTTCTATACAGTGGGAATATTACGTTTTTGTTCATTGGGCTCTGATCCACACTTGTCGTGTCGTCAACTGCGGCAGCAACCCGATCGAAAAAAGAAAAAACTTGGGCCGTATGGAGGAGGCCCATTTGGTGGGCTGCTTATTCGGCTACTTATTCAGCTACTGTGGCTGGTTTAGTTAGGGTAACAACGCCGAACAGGGCCTGTCCTGGGGGTGGGGAGTGGAGCCGACGCCAACGGTCATCTCCTCCGTCTCCCCCAATCGCAACCAATTCTCGATTCGATTCAATTCAAATCTAAATCCCCACCCACCCCCAAATCGCAAGGCCTTCTTCGCTCCTCCTTCCTCTCCTCTACCCGGAGTCTGCCGTTGTGCCGTCATCGAAGCCATGGGACCCACGCCGCCCGCCGCCGCCGCAGCAGCAGCAGCACACGGACGATACGCTGCTCCCGCTCCCCGGCGGCGCTGAGGAGTACGTGCGCGACTCCATCCACGCCTCCCTGGGCCTCCCCGTCTCCGATCGCTCCCTCCGCCTCAAGCTCCTCGCCTCCGAGGACCACCGCCACCGCCTCCAGAACCACGTCTTCTCGCTCGAGGAGGACCTCCGCGCAGCCCAGCGCCGCATCGACCTCCTCAAGGTACACAAGTCAAGTCAAGGGACTCTCATTCTCTCTCCCCGTTCGCTCTTGAATTGATTCGTCATCCATTTCCTCTACTTCCCCAGGCCGAGGCCGCCATGAACGCCGCTGGCCTCCGCCGCTGCGTCGAGGAAAAGGAGGCCGTGGCCGCCGCATACGCCGACCTCTCCGACAAGAGCAGCAAGGAGTGCCGGCTCTACGAGCGGGACCTCGAGCGCGCCATGGAGTCCTGCGATGAGCTCGCCAGGGAGAACGACGACCTCCGGGCACGCCTAAACCAGAACGCAGATGTCAGCTACCATCCCTGCCCCTCCTCCCACCGATTTCCTAATCGATTGATGATTGCGTTTACATTACATGATTACAAACCCAATCCAATCACACTATCTACTGTAAATTCGTCTATGGGCATGATTTTGGTTTAGGTTTCTATATATATTTAAAAAAAAAAAAAAAAAAAAAAAAACAGGGATGTCCTAATCCTCTAGAGGCTTCATTTTGCATTCACATGAAGCGCAATCCCATTTGTCAACCTTCACAAGTTTGTGCTTGTCAGTTGTCACTATAAATTTACCTAATACGGTAGTCGATTGTTGCTGACGTGTGCAATGCAATTCCTTCAAGTTTGTACTGCACATGCCTCTGTAGATGGGCAACATAATACGCAAACATTAGATGGTTTGTTTTATTTCCTGGATTATATTCCTCTCGCCAGTACTATTATGTGTTGCCTTTGGCTTTGATCTGACCAATGCTAACACATTATGCAGTTGGCAGCACTGATGGCTCAAGTGCAAGAACTACAGAAGGAAAAGGAGATTCTGAAGATGAATCTTGATACAGCAGAGGCGGAGGTATATCAAAAGCACTCTTGTCCTTGAGATTCTTGTGTTTGTACATGACTGTTTAGCTATTGATGACAAGCAAATCATTTATTTTCTTGATTGTTGTCCTTGAAGGTCGTCACGTTGAGTGAGGATAACAGAGCTCTTGATGAAGAGATCAAAAGGCTGCTGGGTCTGCTGGAGAAGGAGCGACAGCGCCGGTCCGAAAGAAAGAAATCTGCTAGTACATCCGCCAAGGTAAATTGATAAATTCTGTCACGGGCTAATAGGAAGCAAAGTGTGATGGGATGATGTGATGAATGATTTTTGTTGCAGAACAAGCGCAAGTCATCTAGCTTGAGGGATGGCAGCCCTGCTGGCCGAGCTCTTGATTTTGGCTGTGCAGATTCTTCAAGGCATCCACTGTCCCCGTTGCCCCACAACTCCCCAGACTACAGGGCGCACAAGAAGTAAGGCAAAACAACCAACAAACCAACCAACCGTTCAGAGCATTTCCTGGATTAACTTGTGCGCAACGCAAGTGTTGCATCGTGCCACTGATAATCTGATTCAAATCTCCCTTCTAATTTTCTTTCTTTCCCGTTTCGGTAGCTGTGATGTTTCTAGGCCAGCAGCAAATTTATCCTGCTTCGCTTGCATTCTATTCCATTGCCTAGAGGTTGCTGTTGTGTTTGTGATGGTTCCGATGGAAATGAAAAGTCTTGTTTGATGTACCATGTATGATATGAAAGCAGCTTCTCCATTTCACTTGTAGCCAACATTTCGCTTATATAATGCTGCACAATGCGGGATTGTACATGCTCCGTTCTATATTATAAGTCATTCTTTCTTTTCTAGATATATAATTTTTTGCCATATATCTAGATGGCGAATATCTGATACATAACAAAAGCTAAATTAAGAAAAAACAAAATGAATTACAATTTGGAACTACGGATCACAATGTTGGACTGTACTCTAGCAGTCTAGCACGTGAGAAATTGCTTGGACACTAAAATTTGTGACCCAATCTTGAGCTCTATGCTAGTAGTAATTTAGTTGATTTACTCTGTCCGTCCTAGTATATATAGGATGTAACGATCTCTAGTTCAAAGACTAAAATATATATTTTTAATTCTTCTTTCGGCGATAGTGCCATTGTATCAATGTACATATGTCTAGATAGCATGAATAAAAAATGGTTACGCCTTATACACTAGGATGAGAGAAATATAATCCTAGATAATAATGGATGGGAAGAACATTGGTTTTGTGGATTGATAAGTCTATTCTTGTGCTTGCCTCTTCTGTCTCTCCTAATTGATTTTTTTTTTTTTTTTTTTTTTTTGCCAAGCATTGATGGTTGCCATTTAATAAATTGATTTTTTTTGCCAAGCATTGATGGTTGCCATTTAATAGACTTAGGATATGTTTGGATGAGCTAGGACTAGTTGTTTAGATTAGCGTCTTGTTTGGATTCATTATATGCTAATAATTAGTTGGCTAGGAGCATCTCTATGAGTACCTTATATATTTTTATCCTAAAAACACGAAGTTTTGCGACTTCTAAAATGTATTGAAAGGAATAAAGGTATAAAGGTCAACTCCTAATATTTGTGATGTTTTGTATCACGAACCTTGAATTTGTTTTGGCATCCGTTTAGTCCTTCCACTAGATCTTTTTTTCTTGTGCTTTTCTCACATAAAATTCTGAATTTGTTTCTATATCCTTTAAACCCTCCCACTAGACTAAGGATACGTGCACTGTTACTGCACACATCTTTACGCGTAAAGATGCTCGTTTTTGCCAAGAGATTAGAAGGTTGGATTATTAGTTGTTGGAGAAGGGTTTTTTCTCATCTTGCTAAAAAACTAAGGATTGAGAAGGAAAATAGAAAACCCTTGGAGATGCTTTAATAGCTTGTATCTAATATTAGCTACCTACCTATTAGTTAGAGGGCATTTGAACGCAGCTAATGAAAAAAAATACTACTAACATAACTACTATCCACATTATCTGATTTGATCCAATCAGTAATATAGTTATTATCTAACAGTCTAGTTAACAATTAGCTATTTTATTAGCTGCACCTGTTTGGATCCAATAGAAAGAATTATTAACAAATAGATATTTTCTAGGAATTCAAATTGGATAGCTAACTAGTTGGCTAACAATTAGTTAAAAAAATTAATCCACCTATTAGTTAGCTAACAACTGGTTAAAAAATTAGTTCACCTAGTTGGCTATAACAATTAATTAAAAAATTAGTCCATCTAATAGCTCTCCTGTTTGGGAACATATCTAGTGCAAACTAAATTTCTGTCAAAACCCGTGCAAACCATGGTAAAAAAGACGTCTAAATTCGTCAAAAAAATCACATATATAGATGATATGATGATACACAACCTTGCAAAATATCTTGTCTAAACTCAATTTCGTTTGTGAGATATAAAAATAACAAATTTCTACCAAAAATCGAACAACTTTTCGGCTTGAAATTTATTATTTTTATATTTCACAAACGAAGTCGAGTTTCGATAAGATATTTTGCAAGGTTGTGTATCATCATATCATCTACATGTGTGAATTTTTTTGTGAATTTAGACGACCTTTTTACCATGATTTACACGGTTTTTCCTGAAAGTTAGTTTGCACTATACGTTTCCCTCCTGTTTACATGTAATAATAGAACTAGTTTTACCTAACTAGCGATCAGATCTGGTATCAAATGCGCTCTAGCATCTCCAACAGTTTGGCATTTGTGCTTGGCATTCTTGTTTTTTGCCAAAGTTCTCAAAATCGCTATCCAACAGTTTTACAATTTGGGTTGGCATTTTGGTTAACTTGGCAAATTGAGGGGGGGAGAACTTCGCATATATGCCAAACTCCGGGCGCTTGGCAAACGCGTGTTCGCGGTTTTTCCAGCGGTCCTCCCGCGCACACGGAGTCCTCTCGTATGAATTGATCAAGAAGGTGCTGTGCAACTCATGTGAATTGATTCGAAGGTGTAGCTGCTGATGGCCGATGATACCGGCTGGTCGGCGACAGAGCTGCGGCGACATGTTTCGCTTCGTGAATGTACCAGATTTTTGGCACCGAGATAATCATTTTTACGCTCTCAATGTTTTTCGGCGCGACATGTTTGATGGGATGAGAGAAGATTTCTTTGCGGGAGAAGAGTTTCTTTGCCGACTAGATTGGCGGGGAAAGGGTAAAAGCAAGCGATGGGGAGTGGAAAAGCCAAACTAGATTTGACTATTTTTAGCTTTGCCATTTTCATTTGGGAGTTGGCAAACTCCATGTTTTGCAAAAAGAAAAAAGACAAAAGCGTTGGAGAAAGGGCTTAAAGCAAACATTATTGGCTCCACACTTTTTCTATATTTTTGCCAATTTTGGAAAACACCAAACTAAGTATAACTAAAGATTGACTTGTTTTTATCCTTGTATTATAACACATCATTTTAGAAAAAATTTGGGATTGTCTTTGGCCAAATATCCATGATTTTTTGAAAATTTTGTGCAAAAAAATACAAAACTGTTGGAGATGCTAAATCTTCTCGTGCAAGCTTAATAAAAAATATTATTTCCAAAAGAAATAAACTTACCTGAAGAGACCAAAATAAAAAAAAAAACATTTTTTTTAAAAGAATCTCCTTTGCTAAGCACACACGGGGCTTGGAACGAGCAGGACGGAAAAAACGAAAAAAAACACGAATCTTAACGCAAACACAGACCGGACCGCAGCTGAGCTCCGGGCGACCTCCAATCCGATCGATCCGCCTCCGCCGCATTTTCCAAAGCAAACCCTAGCCAATGGAGGCCGCCGCCGCCGCCGCCGCCGCCGTTCACAAGCGTAAGCGACCCGATGAGGCCGACCCCGGCGCGGGGGGAGCTCGACCTCTCCGCCGCCGATGCCGTCGAGGTGCTGGACCTCCGGGCCGCTAAACGCCTTCTGCTGGCCTTCGAGCGCCGCCTCCGAGACAACCTCGAGGCGCGCATGAAGTACCCCGACGATCCCGCCCGCTTCGCCGACTCGGAGATCGCGCTCCACGCCGAGACCGACCGCCTCCGCCTCCTCGCCGGCGCGCCCGAACTCTTCCCCGACCTCGTCCCCATCGGCCTCGCCTCCTCCCTCGCCTCCCTTCTTACCCACGACAATGTCGACCTCGCAGCCGCCGCCGCATCCCTCCTCTCGGACCTCACCGACTCCGAGGACCCCTCCGACCTCGCCGCCGTCCAGGCCCTCGCCGACGCGCTCGTTGACGCCAACGCGCTCGACCTCCTCGTCCACAACCTCTCCCGCTTCTCCGAGAGCGACTCCGACGAGGCCGAGGCCGTCCACAACACCCTCGCCGTCCTCGAGAACCTCCTCGACCTCCGCCCTAACCTCGCCGACAAAGTCTGCGACGGAACCAAGCTCCTACGATGGCTCCTGTCGCGCCTCAAGGCACGCGAGTTCGACGCCAACAAGCAGTACGCCTCCGAGATCCTCGCCATCCTTCTGCAGAACAGCCCCGCCAATCAGAAGCGCCTCGGCCAGATCAATGGAGTCGACGCCCTGCTTCAGGCGGTTGCTATGTACAAATCCAGGGACCCAAAGACCTCCGACGAGGAGGAGATGCTCGAGAACCTCTTCGACTGCCTCTGCTGCGTGCTCATGCCCCTAGAGAACAAGGAGAGGTTTGTCAAGGCTGAAGGCGTTGAGCTCATGATCATCATTATGAAACAGAAGAAGCTAGCATACAGCTCAGCGATCCGCACGCTCGATTTTGCCATGACCAAGTTCCCACCTGCGTGCGAGCGTTTTGTTGATGTGCTTGGCCTTAAGACCGCTTTTGCGGCCTTCATGGGTAAGGCAAGTAAATCTTCCTCCTTGCACTTCCACTTTCCCTTTCCCCACTCTGTTCGACATTTCAGATGATCCGCTATATTCGTTCCATTTACTCTCTGATGCTATGTGCTATGTAATAGGCCTAATTTCATCGGCCAGTTATTAATCTATCTGTAATGGGTTTGTTAATAACTTAAAAATTCTGCCACAGATTCCTGTGAACAAGAAAAACAAGAAAGAGAGTTATCAGGAGGAGCTAGAAGAGCGTATCATTTCACTTATTGCTTCATTGTTTGGTAAGCAGGCAAGTCCACTCCAGTGTGTGTCACTTCATATTATTCTGTGCTATGCGTTCTCCATGGTACTAATTTTTATTCTAAATCCCATTGCTACATGCCTGCATATATGTTCCTGACTTTCAAGAATGGACATCAATGTATTTATTCTTCCTATATCATCTGAATATGTCAATCAAGCAAACTAATTTTCGTAGGGGAAACTGTGGATTAGCCTGTATAGAAATATTTGGGCTCAATACCTTATGGTAATTAACTAGAAAGCCAGTAATGACAAAGTGTATGCCATTAGGGGCATATGCTCTTGTGCCTTAAAACTTCAGCTGCATATTGAGATGCATGCAATATAGGAATTTTAGAAACATTTTTTTTTGTCGACCTTCTGCAGTACACGAATCTCAATGTACATAATGGTGTAAACCACGAGAGCAACATGCCCTTAAGGCAATAAAACTGCCTTCAGCTGCTCATCACGTAAGAGCTTTAATTAACTGTATATATTGATTTCACCCAAGTAATACATTTTATACCTGTGTAACAGTATCTTTGGGAAGAATCCATTGCACATGTGGATGCAATAGTTTCTCAAATAATTGATAGCGTGCCACAATTATGCTTGCATGACATGTGATAGCTTCTCACAATTATATTTGGATAAGATCAACCAACATATCTTTGGTCCGTACTGTATTCTAGTGGTCCCTGCCTGCAATTAAGTGCTTTCTTGTGATTCAGTTGTTCAATGTATTTTGTCATGTTTGGTTATTGTATACCTGTCTTTAGGTGGTATTACCAAAGGCTCACGAAGGATGAGGCTACTAGGAAAATTTGTTGAGAATGAATGTGAAAAGATAGATCGTCTGATGGAATTCTATACAAGGTATATCTGCTGTGGAGAAAGAGGATTGCCTTACCTTTGCCAGCTACTTCATCTTTTGATTGCATGGTCCACTTCTTTTGTACAGGTATTCAGACAGAGTGAAAGAAGAGACTGAAAGACTTGATAGTCTTGATTTGGAAGATTTAGAGGTGCCTTTTTATGCCTTTGTTTCTTTGATCTTCATCTCCAATCTGAGCAAACAATGAATTCTTTGAACATGTTCCTATTTCTCCCAGATGGACGATGATGAGCGGTATAACCGAAAACTTGAAGCTGGGCTTTACACACTGCAGGTATTGGCATAACAAATTTGCACTGTTGTATCTTATATAAGGTATCTCAGCCTGTGTTAATTTGGGTTCTTGTTTAGCTTGTGATATTTCTGAACCAAGTCTGTGTATGTTTCAGTTAATTGCACTTATTTTGGGACACATCTGGCACTCTGGGTTAGTAATACTCGTTTTGTTTTCTCTTTACCTCGCTTTGTCGTGCATAGTTGGATTTCAATGCAAAACTCATCATCTTTCTTTTGGCATGTCACTGATTTTCAGGAATTCCCAGATGAGAGCAAGAGTAGAATTGCTTCTTAAACAAAACAAACTTACGAAGCAAGATGTGAAGGACATACTTGAGGTGCACCATTCATCTCTGGGTGTTTGCTGTTTTAGTTTGCTTCTGCTTTAGTTTGATTGGTGGTGGCGCCCTATAAGTTGTATCATTGATGACCCTTTCTTTGTGGCTTGGTGGTAACTTGGGTGAGAGGGGATGGCATTAAGAGAAAGCCTACTAAGGCAGGTTCCTAATGGTTTTGCATTGCAGGAGTATCATGACAACATTGGGGACTTGGATGGACCTGAAGAGAAGGAAAGAGCACAAGCACGTACCAAGGAAATTATTGCAGCTTTGTGATGTGCTTTGTGGCCTGGGGTAGTTGGGTGTGAAGCTAGAGTGAGACTGGTAGATATTTTGCAAGCAAGTGTAACTTATTCGGTTGTAGATGATGGATGGCAGAAACAAGACAGCAGTGCGTGTTGCTAATGTTGCGCAGTATTCAGTCTTGTGTAAACTAGCTAGTTATTTGCATACGGTTTGTTCTGCATTTGAAGTCAGGAACAGAGGAAAACATGGTGGGAGGAAATGCCAGGCACACTGGTTGCTATGGATAGGCGCAGTTTGTAGGATTTGCCCTTTTCTTGTAGAAAATCCTTGCTGAGATTCTTTGTAGCACTCGCTCACTTTGAACTAAATGATTTTGAATAACAATGAATGGCTACAACTTAGTGGATTTTGAAATCGAAACCCACAAAGTTATTATGTGGGTTTGTGAGCTACGTAGCTCAATTAAATCCCTAGTTATATTATGGAACTGAAAATGAACTTTTCGTGAAAACTCGTGCAAACCACGGCAAAAACATTATCTAAATTCATCAAAAAAAATCACACATGTAGATGATATGATGATACATAACTTTGTAAAATATCTTGTCCAAACTCGTTCTCGTTTGTAAGATATAAAAATAATAAATTTTTAACAAATCATCCGGGATGACTTTCTAGTTTAAAATTTGTTATTTTTATATTTCACAAACGAAGTTGAGTTTGAACAAGATATTTTATAAGATTGTATATTATCGTATCATCTACATGTGTAATTTTTTTATGAATTTAGACGACTTTTTACCGTGGTTTATAGTATTTTCACAGAAATTTAGTTTGCTCTAGATAAGTGCCCATATAAGTATTAATGAATTAGTGACATTCAACAGCATTTTACTTCACTTTGGATGAAATGTTTTTTTATTTCTTGGTTAGTTGTTAAAAAAAAAAAAACTTCACTTTGGGGGAAATATGAGGGGAAGGCGAAAGAGCTGAAGCGCGGTTTGCTGGCGCCACGCCATCATGCATTATCCTCAGCCTGCCGTCTCCTTGGCGGCGGCGGCGGCGGCGACGGCGGTTGCCCTCCGCCCCTCACTTCCCGCGCTCCGCCGCCACTCCCACTCGCCAAGGGCATCATCCCTTCTCTGTTCCTCCAGGCCGCCTCCATGGGTTGGGACTAGGAGGAGGAGGAGGAGGACGCCCATCGCCGCCGTCTCCGACGACTTCTTCACCGTCGACCTGGACGCTGCTGAAATGGAACCGGAATCCGTCGACGACGGGCTCCCCTCTCCATGGGAGGGCGCGCTCGTGTACCGCCGCGACGCCGCCGTCCACCACCTCGAGTACGTCACCACGCTGGAGCGCCTCGGCCTCGGGGACCTCTCCTCCCCCGACTCCCGCGCGCGCGCCGCCGACCTGGGGCTGGCTGGAGGGGGACAGGACAGCACTGCCGCTCAGTCTCCGACCCCCGTCCTCGTCTCCGTCGATGTCACCAGGCGCCGCGGCCGCCTGCGCCTGGACGGCATCGTGCGCACCGTCATCACCCTCGGCTGCTTCAGGTGCCTGCCATCATCAGCAGTCTCAATCTCTTCCTTCAATTCGCCACACAAGACTACTCTACCTAGTACCTACCACTGTTCTGCAAATTGACTCTACCCATCTGTTGATGAATGCCACCCACACTACTTTCCCATTTCGTAATTTCCTATCTACAAATACAAAATTACAAAATGCAAATCCTGTCCTGTGATAAACAATCGCTTTGTCACGTCACATTTTCCAACACACAACAAATAGCCTGCCTTTCAGGTAAAAAAGTACTCACTCAATCCTCCGTCCCAAAAAGGGTACAATTCATCTCTTTTTTGTGGTATAGAGTTTTGCTTCTCAACAGAGGCAACAAATCATCATACTAGTCTTTAAGCTGCGAATGTTATGCATTTGTCAAATATGAGAAGCAGACAGACAGACTCATGGTCATATATATTCAGGTACACAAGGCACCACTGACACTGAATCACCCCCCCCCCCCCCCCCCCCACCACACACACACACACACACACACCCCAACCCCGGTGGTAACTAACAAAAGATAGCATGCTTGGCTCTCTTCTTTTCTCAGGTGTGCTGAGCCAGCTCCTGAAGGCATATTTGCAAATTTTTCCCTGTTGTTGACAGAAGACCCAGTAGAGGAACCAGATGTAGTTGACCTTGGCACGATTTTTGAAGAAGACATCGCTAAAGGTGCTTCAGTAGCCAGCACCATGGATGATGATGACGACGACCAAGATATCGACTGGGATGACCGACTGCATTTCCCAGCCGCTGACAAGGAAATCGATATATCCAAGCACATCCGGGACATCATTCACCTGGAGATCACGTTGGATGCAGTCTGCAGCCCCAATTGCAAGGGCCTATGCCTTACCTGCGGTGCAAACCTCAACACCAGCAGCTGCGCATGCAGCAAAGACAAGTTGAAGGAGCCCAAGAACGTCAAAGGCCGAGGACCTCTCAAAGAGTTGTTGAAACCCATGCAGAAAAGATAATGCAAATACCAGAGTTTGTAGAACTAGCGCATATTGCCAACTTCATCTCATGCTATAGAATATGCTCACTCCAGTGTTGTTGAATTGGAAATGAAGACATGAAGTTTTTTTTTTTGGGCCCCATTTCCCCCTGTATCAATGCTACTACATATGAGAGACATCTAGGATCTTTGAAGTATAGGAAGGCATCCATGCCTAACAGCGAATGTACATCTGGAGGCAAGGGTGTAGAACGTATTGTAGATGCATTCTCTACCAGCAATATATTTTCATCTTATGCATCAAAAAAGCAAATACAGATACAGTATGAAATCTGTTAGGTCTCATGTCAACTAAAAATACAACACAGCACATGGCATACAGGAGTCTACTCTAGAGAGGAACCCCGACACGTTTGCGTGAGTACAGACAGACAGGTCGGTGGCTGCCTCTGCTTTCTTTGGTTGTTACAACAACAAGCGAACTCTCCGATGGAGGAGCTCATTTTTCTCAACAATGTCCATTCTTCTATCTCTGTTCTCCCAACTATATTAGTCTATGTCTTTTGCGCAGTGAACTAAAAAGTACCTCGCGGCAAAAGAGATGAGAACCACTGACACCTCTTCTTGTTGCTTGGGCCTCCTCCTTGTACAACAACTTGCGTATCCAGCTCGTTCAGGAGATCATCACGCTCACTTTTCGAGCGAAATCATCGTCCTCATCCTCTAAATCGTCATCGTCGTCTTGGTACTCCTGGTAGTCATTCTCCTCCTCAGCGTTTACGTCCGCCGCCTCATAGTCATAGTCTTCTGCTGCTGCCTCTCCGTCTTGATGCTCCTCCAGCTCTTGGGCTGCTGCAGCTTCATCGTCATAGTCTTCTGCTGCCGCCTCTGCGTCTTGATACTCGTCCAGCTCTTGGGACCGCTGCAGCTTCATCGGCGTTGTCATCATACGCCACATCATCTTCAGGATGGAAGGCTTCCTCTTCCTCCTCTTCCTCTCCAATGCCCTCCATGTTCTCCCCAACCGTGTCATTTGCTACGGTTTGGAATTCTTCTTCCGCTCCTGCAGTGTATTTATCTGCTTCCTGCATGATGCCAGGCTGGGCAGTGGGGACTCCAGAAGCCGCCTCTCTTTTTCTCTTCAGTATGGCACTCAGGGGCTTTGGACCTTCAAATGGAGCAGCCTCCCTGCTCGAAACTATTTCTGAAGTCACACGAGAAGAGCCTAATACCTTGACGATGGCATCTTCTCCTGACCTGCCAACACCTTTCTTCGCCTTCAACTCTGCAAGGCTCTTTGGACCAGCAAAGTTCAGTGATTCAGTATCTTCACTGCTATTTTCCTTCACCGCCAAATCTTTTGCACTGTTACCCGGAATCTCCTCAGCTGATCTAGCCTTTAGCCTTTCATGAAGCCTCCCTCGGAGGTCCGAGGGTTTTGGTGGCGACAATCTGGCTCTAGACCCTCTATCCCACTCCTCTGAACGAGACCCAAGTCTGTCAAACGGTGTCTCCCCAGGTAGCCTGATTCTATCACGCAGTCGAGATCGTGAGAGGCCATCCTGCTGTTCACCTCGTGAACGATGTTGGTCATTGCACTCATCCTCGGGATGTGTGTCATGCCTACCGGGGGTTTCAATAGTCCTTGAATTATTATTGAGCTTTCTTTGCTTCAGTAGCCTATGGCGCAGATCCGAACTGGCAGTAGCCACAGCAGGGATATGTTCTCTCTGGGAAATCTTTTTCTCTGATGACGATCTCTCTGCTGAATTTCTGTATGGCCTTTCTGATTCATATCCACCATGTGTTTGCCTCGTCATCCCTCCACGATGACTGTAAGTGGTGTGGTTCCCGTTGAATGACTGCTGAGCGTCTTTGTCAGCACCACCAACAATCACGCCAGAACCAGCGGATGGTTCTCTCACAAATTCGCCCACCTCCATACCATTGTCAGTTAAGGCATCTTGCACTGGAGGCTGAGACTGGTAACGCTTTGTTGCACCAGGCTGCACATAAGAATTACTGAAACCTCTTGGTGATTGATCGGCCCTACTTGTCAGGTTTTGCTTGTGATGAAGCGGTCTACCATCATGAGCGCCGCTGGCCTTTGGCTTGTCAACTGTGCCTACTGCAGGCACGCTCTGTTGGGGCGAAGAGTTGGGTTTTGTCCACGAGTTCTTCAATGGATGATTAGGCTGCAAGGCAGGGGTGAAGACCTTAGCCGGTGGTTGCGGAGTAGGGTTTCCAGCAGACTGAGGCGCATGCAGGAAGGTACACCTATCTCCTTTTGTGCACATGCCCTTTTGAAAGTAATAACATGGAACACCCTGCTTGGCAATGGCAGGAACAGATCCATGGGGTTGAGCTGGAACAGAAGCTTGGGGCACAGGCTGTTGAGCTGGACGTGGAGTTGTTGGTGCTCCGGCCAGGTTGTCTAATGGCTGAAAAAACACAAGTAGAGTAAAGCAAAGCATCATGCTTGTGTTACTTAGAATGTACTGCATTAATTTGTGTCTGGATTGAAGAGCAGTGTAGAGGATAGATAGGATTGCGCACCGGGTGCCTGAAGGAGCATTTAGGATTGGCGCAGTTGCCATGGAACCAATACCAGCAGTCCCTGGGATTCATCCTGGCAGCATCGCTGTGACGGTATTCGCATTCGGTTCCCTGCATGCAGTGCAGGAGATCCAATCCAGCATGTGAGTGATGTAGTATGATCGATCGATTCCAACATGTGAGCTAGGTGAGTCTAACTAAATTAAAGTGCCATGGATAATATATGGTATGGATCTGGAAATGACAGATGCAGCCACGGCTAGCCAGCAGGTATTAATTATCATAATTCATATTATCAGGTGATGGTAGAAAATGGAATAAAGCTGGAGCGTTGAAAGGAACGATCTATGCTATGCTATGCTATGCTATGCATGTGAAGTTGGAACTCAAGAGTAAGCAACGAAATAAAGAGATCTAGCTAGGAGATTCCGAAAGGCCCGCCGAAGCGAAGAGAAGTAAGGGTAAGGTTCCAGATCGAAGGCTATTTGGGGTAGACTGGTAGGCTAGGTGGCGTACATGAACATGCATGCATCTGGAGGTGGAGGAGGCGAATTCAGCATGGCAACAGGTTATGACAGAAGAATCCAAGAAGGAGCAAATTAAGCTTTAATTTGTTGCAGTAGTAAGTAGTAAGTGAGAGAAGAAATGAAATCAAATGAAGAAGAAGATAAAAGGGGCCGGGCCGGGCCGGGCCGGGAGTAGGTGGTACCTTTTTGCAGGTCAACGGGGAGGCGAGGAAGTAGATGCAGTCGGTGCTCCGGCGGCGGCGCGCCTCCTCGTCGTCGGGTCGCGCAGCGGCGGCGGCAGCGGCGGAATCCATAGGTGAAGCCATCCTCAGGGTGGTGGATTAAGAAGGGTTGGAGGCAGGCAAAGAGCTTGGCAAGATTTATTAGTCGGTCGGTCGAGGAGGCCAAGGCGATGATGGACCGATGCTCCCCGCTTGCTTGTAGTATGTTTGGGATGGGATGGATCTGCTTGGGTGGTTGCTTGTTTGTGGTTGTGGACGATTGGATTTCAGCAGCTCACTCAGTTGAGCTTCTTTTCTTGAGCATCAGCAGCAGCAGGAGCTGCTCGACCCGCTCAACCCAAGAGCACAAGTGGGACGGGAGAGAGAGAGAGAAGCCGAGGGGAGGCCTGGCTCCCACCCCGCCGCCCGCCTCGCTCGGGGCGGCCTCCCAAATCCCAATCTGCTGCTCCAAGCCAAGCCAAGCCTAGCCCCCTGCTGCTGCTGCTGCTGGCTGCTGGCTGCTGCTCTCTCACTCCCTCTCATACGTAACGTAAGTCTTGTGTGGTCGTAGATGCATGATGATGGCTACTGTATTTGGCTAGTAGATCTGTCACTGCCACCTCATTCTGTGTCCCTCCTGACCTCCTCTCTGTGTACTCCTCTGTCCTATAAAATTAGATATACGATTTTTTTTACGATAAAAGGATATACGATTTTTTAACGATAAAATCCGTTTATCACTTGAAAACCGTGTTCGTAAAGGGAATACGGTTTTTTAACAAAATTCATATGATAGAGGGAGTAGGATTCTGTGTAAAGTAATGAATAAAACATCTACTCGTACTAAATAAACCAATCATGTCTGTGCCGTGATTGAAAGTGGGGAAAAAAAAGGTGTACCCCAACCACTGCCACTGGATTAAAAGTCACAGTGACTGGAGTATGTCACAAACTCATCACGGTGACTTCCACGTCAGGATGCCATGAGATCCAGACGCCCACCGCCGGTCCCAGGCAGCCGAAGCAGGACGGAAGCAAGAAAACCCAATCAGAAAGCAACTTTCCTTCTTCCTCTTCTTCAGTCCATCCCCACACCACACTGACGACCCTACTGACTGACTTTGACCGTGACTCGTACTATACCACACCACACAAGGTATACTCCTTTCCACAATCACAATAAAGGATGGCATGCCACCAATGTCCATAGCTGGTTTTCAGTTACATACACACACCGCCTCCCTCAACACAACACAACACAACAAAACAAAACAAAACAAATAATTAATTAATTAATAAATAGTTTCCAATACTGTACACTCAACCGCAGCCTTACTTACAGCTACTAGAGCCACGTCTATCTGCCCCTGTGCGTGCCACCTTGCACGATACCCAGATACCAGCCGTCACAAATGCAAGCAAGCACGCGACGCAACCGCGCTACTCTGCTCTGCCCTGCTCCAAGTCAAAACTGCACTGCTATATATATGGTCTTACCCGACGTTCGCCACAAAGGGCACCAGCCGTTTGTGATCCCTCTTACGCCCAAGCGCACAGGTATCAAGAACTCGCCCAAGCAGCAGCCGGGTGTTCTGCAGCGCTACATCCCTTGCCACCAACCCGCTATCTGCGGCGCTGCTGCTGCCACCGCCGCCGCCTTGCCCCATCAAGGAACCGAACCCTGACCCTGCGGCGTACTGCAGTGGTCCGCTCCTAGCCTTGAAAGACGACTGAGAAAGCAGCATGCTCTGAAGGACCTTCTCCCCGACCCCATGTCCGTTCTCGCTGAATCCAGCCTCCTCACCTTGCCCGCCAGCCACGCCGCTGCAGCTCCGTAACAGCGCCTCCAGCACGTTCAGTGCCTCCGAGCATAGTGTGCTCTCCACCAGCTGCGACACGACATTATACACCTGGGGTATCTGGGACGGATCCACAGGGGTTTGCTGCAGCAGAGATTTAAGCATCAGAAGAATCACCCGCTGGTAATCCAGGGGGCCTCTCTCCAGGAGCCTCAGCAGGTGCCCAAAGGCCAAAGATGAGTGCTTCGGGAACCACTCTGCACAGATTGGTGGCGAAGCCCGTGCAAACAGATCTTCCAAAGACATGATTTCCCCAAAGGAATATGCTCTGAACACTTCGGCTAAATCATCCAGAGACTTGGCACGGCACCATACTGAAATATTGGACGCCACATAGTAAGCTTTCTGGTTCTGTTCTTGCAGTGGTGAAGCTGACCCCAGGGAAGGTACTTCCTTCGTGAGTTGCAAACCGAGCCATGGAAGAAGGCCTGTGATGTGCATTAGTAACCTTGTCTCAGGGCTTCCAAATATGGAGTCACACGTAGGTATCGTGATCCTAGATAGCACCTCAATTGCAGATCCATGGCTAACAGTGGACATGAGCCCTTTCAGCACCAGCGGCTGCACCCCTTCAAAGGCAGGGACCTTCCCGGTCTCAGTCACAGATAACAATCTCTCCGAAGTAGTTCTGGATTCCAACCTGTGGAGGTCACTTGCATACCCATTGATGTCAAACTCATCACGTGGCATGCTTGAGAGTAACACATTTTCTGTTGTCCGGTCCCGGAATGTCAGGCGATCAATTACCCTACAGAACAACTCAAGCACCTGGCAGTAGATGTGTACAAAGTCGGTATGCATCAGTGCAACACAGCCCCAAAAGAGCTGTGGGTAAAGTATAACCTTCTCAGGTTCCATATTTTCAACCATGACCTGTAGAGTCAACAATATCTCCATCGCAAAACCTAGAACGGCTGGAACAGGATTCCCCAAGCATCTGTGGATGCATCTCAGAAGCAATACGCAGCTATCACTTTTAACACTGGGACGTAACGCACGGTATATCTGGTGCGACCGACAAGCCAGGTGACGAGATGTGCACTCCATGGCCCACTTAAGAGCTTCAGAGCCCCAAGTCTCACGAAGGTCCCCCTGGAAGAAAATAGCACTAACCATGCTTTGCACAAGTGCCGATAAGAGTGAAGCGCTAGGAAGTTCGGTCCGGACAAGGGTAGGATCCTCATTCTCCCACATCAGGCTGCCTCTTTTAGACTGAATGTATTTGATCAAGCTCACCACATGATGCTTATTCTCTCTTTCACTACTTTCAACCTCATACAGTTCAAGATGACGGCCAGCCAATGAGTAGAGGAGATTCACGAGCAAATCTTGGCAATGCTCAAGTACTATGTCTTCTGAGCTATCCATCGAAACACATGTCACATGGAACAACAGAGGTAAATTTTCACGAAAGTCTTCATCATTTTCATAAGCAATTTCAGCCAGAAGAATCAAAGCTATGTCAGCACGTGAAAGCAAGTGCTGGTGCCCTTGTAGTGCTGACTGGAGCTCATTGGCATTGATCCCATGAATTCCACTGCCCCCTTGATGCAAAAAATCATCTGTTGAGTTTGGGGTATCAAAGTAGTAGTCACCACTATCTCTGGAAACATGGCGGCTCCTCAGATTACCAGCAGAGCTTCGAACACCCATCAACGGCCCCGACATATTCATTAACGCTGGAAGTAGCTGGCCTGATCGCCCTGCTGTTGGGTTTGGAATGCTTACCTCAGGAGCCAATGGGCTCAGAGGACCAGATACACTTCGGCCAGTAACTGCAGATGTCCGCCAGCTCAGGTTTCCACTGACATTTCTAACTGCACCATCAAGGGAACCACGAACAAGAAGGGGGGACATGTGAGGCTGGCTATCGACGACTGTTGCAACCTGAGAGGCAGTAGGCCCTTGAGAAAACTCCAATACGACATTTGCAGAGACATCAACCTTCCCAGGCCTGACTGGTTCTTCATTGTCCTCAAGCATTCTCTGAGATAGCTCGCAGACCAAGTGATCAATGGTCTGCTGTGGGCAGATCCGAGCAAGATATAGGCTAACACGCTTCGCAACAGAAAAATAAGTAGCAAATGCACCGGTGATCTCTGCCGATGGATTGGCATCACAGTCCTCAATCCCTCTGGTGATCAAGAAGTTCAAAACTGGGATGATATTGCGAGTATTGCTTGCCACAGTGCTCCAGAGTTTCTCAATCTCATCAGGAAACTGATCACCATGTTTCCATGTCACATAATAAAGACTTTTCAGTAACCTCTCGCTCCAGCCAGAATCCTTCAGTCTCACAAAGTTGAGGTTTTCTATCCAAGGAGCCATGCATGTAAGGACCTGATGTTGTGCAATAATGTCCACTGCATCAAGCTGACGCTGCATTATTTCCTCGCATAGATGCTCACTGAGCTCAGGATGGTCCTTGGCAAGCTTTGAGGACAACTTATACTGGAATTGTTGGTAGGAATCCGGGAGGTTGCCAACAACAGAAGCCCGGTAATGCCCAACACCATCAGTATCGTCTTCAGCCCATTCGCGCAGAGAGAGTGTCTCCAACATCTGGAGGGCACTGTCACGGATTAGTTTTGTCTGATCAACCACCTTGTAGAGGATCAAGCTCACAAGTCTCTGGATTTCACATTTTGGAATCTCTTGGCGCATGTAGACTTCAGCCAGAACACTGAAATAGCCATCTGCTATTTGAGGGTCTGGAGAGTAGCACTGCAAATTATTGACAAAAGATCAGTACCATCGAGATTTAACAGCTGGTAGCGAGTATATAAATAGAAAAATGCCCAAGTCATTGAGAAGTGACAATGTATCATTTACTTTCAGATCAAACTGAGATACTGCAACAGTAACACGAATCTCCAAGAATGTTTTGCCCAAAAGAAAAGCACTTCTTGAAGGAGATGACAAAGCAAAAACCAAGAGGCCAAAAAGGGAAAGAAAAAACATTGGAGTGCAAACTTGTGGAGGATAAAGCAGTCAATAAGATTTTTTTTTGAACGCAACAGTCAATAAGATCAACAATTAATTAATGCATTGTTTTGAGAAGAAAATTTTAGCATGAATAATTCTTAGAGCTGATGTGACTATTTCATTATTCAAATGATATGAACGACATTGCAGATGTGTATTTAGTCCACCTAACAAGATATTTAGAAAGTAGACATGATAATATAAGCTAAACTTACCTGATCTATGCAAGCAGGAAACAAGTCCAAATTTGTCTGCAAAATATTCTTCAGCGCAGTTTTTGCTAAGAGGAGTCGCAAGTGGCTAGTTTTCTGTTTGTCCCTCCCACCGAAACGTCCTCCATCAGTATGCTTTGAATATGATGGTGTTCGCGGATCAACTGGTGAATGCCCAAAAGGTGCCCTTGCAGATGGTTCCATGAATAAACTATTAATCCATGATATCACCCGGCCAGACATCTTTCTTGCATTATCATCAAAACAAGGCCCATAGAGCAATGAAGCAATGGCATTCATGGAAGCCCAGTTAATAGCTTCTAACTGTTCAGCCATTTCCCTGTCAAATGCAAGTTTGTCGAGCGATTCCCTTGACCTCGTATGTTGATTACTTTTATATCGCTCGATTTCACGACGATAGTCGCTGCTGCTTTCCTGTCCCCATGAACTACCAGAATCCTCACTCCAGGTAAGGAGAAGATCAAAAAGCCTCTTACGTATTCTATTGTCAAACCGCTCGGCTTTTGCATCAACAAATTCTGGAGCTAGGTATCTCAGAACAGATGCTAATGCGTATCGCAGAGGCTGCAAGTCTTGAAAGCTATCGGCCAAGGAAATAGTAATTTGGCGGTATGTTTCTTCAATGAACTTCAAAAACTGCTGGCGGAGCACAGGTTTCCGACTAAGCATCCCAGGCCAAACCTTCTCAGCTATCATTCGGTGTATATTCGCAACATGAGTGCGCAGATCCTCACGGCGGGACCTAGGATTCTGCTGAACCAAACACAAGTAGCCATCAGAAAGAGAACTTGAAGAACTGGGCCTATAACCCTCTTTTGTTTCAATTCATTTCACAGGTGGCAATGTGCCTTATCAAACAATGAACATAGAGATCACCAGATTGGCAGAATATCAGTACCATATTCTACAAGTCTTAATACAAGGTCAAGCTGACACTATTCAGTCAGAAAGTAGTACTCTTTTTTACATTAGGAACCGAAAAGATGTTCCCTTTTATTTGATGTTATAGCCTCACAGAATTCAGAAGAACAATGTTAATTCCTACTAAAGGGAACTAGCATTGTTTAGTTTGCAGTGCATTTATAGGACTTGGGAGAATTTAATGAGCTAGAAATAGACACGCCTTTAATAGGGGCACAATGTTACATTATGCATTTTTGTTAGTATGTACGAGTTCAAAATTGAAATAAAAAAGAACAAATAGATTAGAAGACGTGCTCAACGCCCCTTTGTTTCACAATGTATAAGTAATAAGCCCACTAACCCACACACAATCTCAAGATCTGCAGTCCCAATCTCCGGTAGATCTAAGGGTTATGTCTATACTATGTTTCAAAAAATATATATGCAAGGTGGATAGCAACGGTTAGTTTTTGCAGCAACATGGGCTGGTCTATGAAACATATGAGCTCCCATGAAAGAAGGCGGCGAAATAAACATCCATACCTAATTATTTCAATATAAACTTCACTAATGCATTAGCTTTAGGAAGAAACTTAAGCCTCAGTACCTTCCATTTAGGTTTTCCTTCCGTTTCTGATGACACCTCCTCAACAAATAATGCCAGATCACCAAACATGATTTCACATACTTCTAAATGTGAGTGACCAAGGGCAGATGTTGCAGCAAGCTGCAGAAAACATTAAAAAACAATTTCAGAGTGTATGTGGAGTCAACACTAATCAGCTAATTCTACAATATGCCGAAAGTGCATATATTTTAATATGATTTCACTACACAGGAAACCAATATTGTTGCAGCCAAACGAAGAATCTGGAAGCGAAGGACAAGAATAAACTGCGGCAATGTAATATGCAAGACAAGATAAACCATGCAAAACTAAGCATTGCATTAACTTACTGCATATGCTTCTGAACCATGACGCAATGATGGAAAAATCATATGGAAGACTTCTCTTGCTGATTTGTTGGAAAATTCTTCTCTAATATCAGGTGGACAAGAGCATGCAAACATGGCATATATCAACCATTGGTCAAGTTTAGTTTCAGAATCTTGTGATTGCTGAGCCTTTCCACCAAGGTCGGAAGGAGTAATCTGTTCAAGTCTTCTAATAACCTCTAATCTGTGGAGTTTTGCAGTAAAGTTAATAAGATACCCAATTATAGCTGATCATACAATCAAATTATCAAATGAATGCAGAAAATAGTGTTTCTATGGAATGAGAACATAGTAATATACTTAATTTTCAGAAAGCTGAAATCAGTAAAAGCACCAATCAGTTTTCAAAAGATACACGCAATAATTCAAAAAGGAAAAATGCTTGGGTTTGAAAGAAAGGGTGTAACTGCTCTCTAGAAAACTGTATTGTGTGCCACAACAAATCAGGAAAATATTCAGTGCAAACCACATCTTCGGTGGAATCGTGAAAACCCTGTACAAAAACATACTTAGTTCTCAAAAAAATTGAAACCCTGTACAAAAACATACTTAGGAGTTCCCAAAAAAACTGAAACCATGCACATCCTGACTCGTTCTGTAAAAATTCATCTTCTCGTGCATATGCACCTGAAAATTTGTTATTTTTCGTATGATTTTTTACAGAACGAGTTCGAATCTCAAATTTTTTGGCAATGTAAATCCATAGATGCACTATGGTTGTGCATGGTTTCAAGTTTGTTTTAGAACCCTTTAGTTTGTTTTTCTAGGGGGCGTTCATGATTGTACCAAAGATCGGAAGATGTAGTTTGCACTGAACATTTTCCCTAACAAATCACCAAATAAAGAAAGGAAGGCTATGGTTATCAGTATTCAGTTCCATTGAACATGTTACTATGTTAGGCTCTCAGTCAACTCTCCATCAGTACAACCTAGTAATGCTCACACTCTGAGCTTCTGCCTAAGATTTAACTACAAGTTTTTGTGGTAAACTTTTTAATAGTACAGGATGTAGAAAAGGCGGTGCCTAATTAAACTTCAGAAAATAAGGTCAAAATTGAAAATGAAGGAAATAAATAAGATATAATTGCATTTATCATATTGAATTGTGCTTGCAGAAGGTCCAGAAAAGACCAGAGTTCATGCCTTGCATCCTGCACAGAGCTCGGGCAAAGTTCAGCTGCATATTTGACAATTTCACTGAGGTAGCGGGCCCATCTGCTTTTATCTACACTCTCCAAAATGGATTGAAGAGTCACATCCAAAGGAATAGGGTCCATTTCACGTCTTAGGTCATAAGGTCGTCCCGGATCCCAATAACAGCTTTGAACAATGTCTTCCTGCGAATTAATAAAGAAAAACTTACTTTAGGCATCCTTACTTGTGTGATCAAGGACTGAAAAATAAAAAACGAACAGTTTTTTTTCTCGAACAACGCAGGAGAACTGCGCGTCATTTTATTAAGGTAGAAGAAAGTAACACTGGTCCAAGAGACCAAACTCACACACCCCACACACTAGATACTAGGATACAGACTCGCCACAGAGAGAACAAAAACGACCAAAAGCCACCGAGCACTAGGCTGCAGCAGGTAGCGACCTAAAAACAAGCTCCTTGAGTTTGGTGGCACCCGCCGAGCACCAAAGACCTCCCTCTGAGCTGACAGCCCTAATGACTTCCTGAATGCTTGGTCTCTTATTATCAAAGACACAGGTGTTGCGATGCAGGAGTTGGCAGTAGGTCAACCTATGATGCCAACACTTGTGCCAATGAAATCTAAAGCTCAAAGGAACATAAGAACTCCAAGGGGGTGTAAGACATAATCTGCTGCTGCCCCCTCTCTCTCTCTGCGCAGCAGGAGTTGGCAGTAGGTCAACCTTGCTGTCCTCTCTATGTACTGTAGCATTATGGCTGCATGCCAAGTAGTAGCTGCAGTGCCAGGCCTGGTGGCTGATGTATGGCCAACAGTAGTGAGTAGTGGCTACACTAGTAGATGCACCAGCAGTACTGTAGTCATAGAGTTGTATATATTCAGAGAACAGCCCTCAGCAGAGCTGCTGCTCGTGTGTGTTTGTGTGTGTGAGTGCACTAGTGCAGTGCTCACTCTTCTTCTACCTCTAGCCAAGAGTTGAGTGAGTGTGAGGGGTGAGCTTGCTGCTCACCTGTGCAGGGAGATCGAGGGCCAACACAGGGTTTAGGAGGAAAGAGAAAATTTACTCTTGTATATGTTTCCTTTGATCCTTTCCTAAGAACTTCCAACAATCCAACCAAACTTCTGGCAGTTCAGAGAAAATAAAATATGATGCACAAAAAGAAGCACTCACCCCATTCTCCTCAATGATATCTATGATAAATATTGGCTCTGGTTCAAGTTTCAATTTATTGTCACCCCATTCATTTGCTGAGTAATCCCTGAGATCATTTTGCAGTGCTCGTACACATCGCAGTAACTCCAGGGCAGTGAGCCTTATTTGAACATCAGCAGAACTGAGAAAGACAAGGCCAACTGCATCCATTTCTGAGGCGCGAAATTCAGATACATCCCTGGACCTATGGAAAGGAGACCTCTGCAGTGCATCCCCTCCTATACTAGAACGCCTACCATTTTGCATGTCTTTTGTCAAAGCCTCCTCAGATAGGCATAATCTCCACAAACGCATCAGCTCCACCAGGCGTCCAAGTGACGTTTGAATTAAAAGAGGAAATTCATCAGGAAGTTTTAGGATAAAGTTGGCCATTCCTTTCAACACAGAAAACCTACGATTAGGTAGGCAACGTACAATCCTGTTCAACACCTGCACTGCTTCTTCACGAACACCAGGGTCAATGCTTATGCCATGCTGAGGTATAATCTCAGTCATTTTATCATTACGGCCCACCTCTTCTATCAAGTATGGGATACATTTAAGCACAGACCTGAAGAGTGATCCCTGAGATTTATCCTTGGTTACATTATCTGAAAATATTAATATCAGAAATCAGAGTACACAGGAAAATGATTAACTATATTAGCATATACAAACTGGTCCTGTCTTTTTATAATTATACAACAGTTTTTAAGAGTGTTGTCCAAATAAATACATGTTGTCCAAATAAAGACACAGTAAATCAGTAACAACAGTATTGGCCAAATGATTCCAAATTTTTGCTACATATAATGAGATATAGCAGCATACCTATGGTAGCCTTTGATGATGTGAGAAGTGCTAGGCTATATGCCTTGTTGCAAGACCTTAGTATTGACTCAATTGCTGACTTCACCTTTGGAATATAGTGCCCAATACCCAACCCTGAAGTTAAAATGTAAACACTTACCATCCAGACAAAACTTGGTTAAACAACATCATCAAAGCCTTGGAAAATATTACCAGTGCCAGGTTACCTTGCGAAACATCCAAGCCAATGTGCTGATTTGATGGAGAGACAACTATCTCAAGCAAAGCCCTAAGACCAACAACCTTTGCTTCACTCAAACTATCTGGTTTCAATAATTCCAGTATCATATGATTCATTGCAAAATCCAGATTGCTCTGAGCTAAGGTCACACAGAACTCAACAAGTTTATCATGCTGCACATCTTGGGTCAGCAAGCCTTTCTTCAGCACAGTCAGTAATTGAGAGGTTACACTGTCTAAATAATCCCAAACATGATTTCGAGGTTGGTAATCAGCATAAATATTCAAATAGAATTTTACTAGCCGATGAAGACAATCCAAAGCCATTGATCGATGGTTCTTGTCCTGTATAATAATTGATAAATCAGAATTGTTCTAAAAAGCATTCCAAAGGAACAACATTAAGTTTCCTAGATCGGAAACTGAAAATAATATTCAGTAATGAAATATTATGATATTATCACATGAATCTATGTTCTCGTGATCATATCACATGTTTGCAGAAACATCACCTTGAGATACTTATACAGGATCTCCATATGCTGGGAAAAATAAGAGTTGAATGCATTGGCATCACCAAGACAAAGTAGAAGGGTAACAAGTGGAAAACCAACCTGGAATGAAGGTTCAGCATCATATATTAACAATGTTATATACCAAAATAATGAGACAAAGGAGCTTGTTGCTTTGTTCACACATTACTAAAGCTTGTTAACATGCTCAACTTTACAAATAACTTTTCATCCCTATGACATTAAAATCCTCATTATCTCAAATTAAGCATGCAATAAGTTTGAAGTGAGCTGTGGTCCTACTGTAAAACAGTCAAGTAACTATATAACATAGCCAGCTTTACATTATTTCATCTAATACTTCATCAGACAACCTGTTTGTTTGAGCTTTTGGCCACTTTTGGACCACTAGCTTTTGGACTTTCTAAAAGCCAAACCCCTCCCATAAGCTAAAAGCCCAAAATCTCACTATAATGAGCCTCTGTTTTGGCTTCCCGGAGCTTTTTGGCTTTTGAATGGTCGAAAAGCTGAAGTACAAAAGCTCCCAGGAAGCCCAAACAAACAGGCCTAAGTATGAAGCATGGTTGAAATATTGGGTCCCTAGGTAGGAAATTAAATGTTTCAGGCAGTGCTTAGGATTATGAAAGGAATTTTATCACTTATCCATCACAAAGATGTACACAATATGAAGGGAGTCAAAACTTAATAGTGTTGGATTACTTGAACCTTGTGAAAAATAAAATAGAAACGGGCCTGATTTAAGGGGAAAAAAGGACTAATAAAGGACCATTTTCAGAACCACCCAAATAGAATGATAGGCACCACACTATAAGCAAAGCTAATGCATATTGTTTGTATAGATGAAATATCAATTACATAACTAAAATATCATTGCATCAACTTACAGCAACATGTTTGCTCTGCTTATCCATCCAATGCATGAGCTGGACTCTTATTCGTGCAACAGCGTCATACCAAAGTGACAATGCAGGTTCGACACCAAGTGGAGGCCAATGATTTTTTCTACCCTCCGCAAGTGGGGCAAGTATACTTGATAGCATGTTGCACAAAGCATGTTGCAATTCACTCTTTCTTTTGTTGGGAGGACGATTTAGAGGATTTGCTTTTGCAATAAAGGATACAGAAGCATTCAGCCCACCCTCTGTCTTCACCTGAAAAAAGTAAGGAATCAAAATGTTGTCTATACCACTAGCCATAACATTAAAATGCCAATTTGAAGCGTTCCAGCATTCCACATGGCCATTTATCAAGCAAACATTAATTTGCAGATGAGAAAATGAACAGGTCACAAATCTTCTCTTTGTTCACATATAAACAATAACTTCTTGTTAAAACACAAATTATGGGTGCGTAAGTTCTAGATCCTCCAGTGTACGGCCCTGTTTGGCAGAGCTCTAGACTTCCTAGAGCTGGCCATCTATAACTATAGGAAATCCTAGATCTAGAGCTGCAGGCATGTAAGTGCATTTACATGACTAGTTTGGTGTATATTTTGTATTAAATAAAAATATTTAAACCACTTTAATTTAGACAACAAACTACAAAATTCAACGTAGCTTTCAGAGCTAGAGCTGTGCCAGACAGGCCGAAGCATAGGTGGTTGGGTGCATCTAAGGAAACCACAACATCAATCATAAGCATAATTCTTCTAATAGTTTGGTCCAGTCGTGCCCTTCATCATTACCAACATCCTATCAACAAATACAAATATTGAAACTATAAAAACACTGGAGCTGTTTTTGCATATCATACCCCCAATTTAAGGTAGCGCATCCCGTTGATTATGCTGAGTGTCTCGCTTCTAAGAGCAAGTGAATGTGAATCAATACGCCGCACATTAAGCTCTATGAAAAACCTTTCTGTCACAGAACTGAACCTGTAAGAATAAAACATCATAAGTCTCAGCAACTTATACACGATGCAATTTTCAGTCATATAGACCCCTTAACCCATAAAAGTCAATAATGTAAGAAGTATACCTTATGCGAGATAAAGCTCCTAAAAGCTGTGCAACAAGATCTAAGAGTAGACCACGCAAATCTACTAATGAAGGATACTCTACTTGGCTCACAACCCTGCAGAAAGTATAGAAGGAAGGAGGCAAAATTAGCTTCCACAAGACCACAAGTATATAAGCTGGTGCTGCAATTAAAAATTGGCAATAAACATGACAATAAACATTTATTGAGGACTCAGAAAATAGGCGAATGCCATTGAAACAAGACAGTAAACATTTATTGAATTAAAATTTTTCTAATGAAATGACAATAAAATTGGCCACAACTACAAACTGTTATACTAGATTTCTGCTACTTTACCATACAAGAAACATGTTAGGAAAGGGCAGTTAAACCTTACCTGTCTGCATTGATTAGCCAATCAAATACAAAACTTTCTAAGCCAATCCAAAGTTTCTCTGGACAATTAGACAGTGCAAGATGTCAGTCAACTAATTCAAAAATTTACTCTGCAAAGAACTTAATTAAAGAAGCAAAAAAGGGGAAAGTAACAACCTGTTATTCCCTCTTGCGGACAATACTCAGCAAAGCGAATGCAGGCTGAACAGAATATGCACTCAACAGCAAGCTGAGTAAAGACAAAAGAAACTATGAAAATTGGTAACAAAGGATGCAATTACTTATAACAATGAAAAGTATTTCCACTGACTACTTGCAACTATTTACAGTATGCATGTCTGGTGTTGTTTATTAATATACAGATGATAGCAGGAAATAAAGTGGTCCTTGTTACAAAACTAACGGTTAATAGATAATAAACCTTCTTTTGGTATGTTGACGCATCATGAGCACCTTTTGGGGATTCACTGCCAACCAATTATGAACAAACTTCAGTAGATGAGAAAGGATGGCAAAGAGCTCAATGCTAAATAATTCAAACATAACAATATTATAAGGGTGGAGTTTTTAACATAATTTAATCAGCATACCTTTCTCTCCACCGAAGAAGAGCTTCCAAAAGAGGTAGAGGTGTGTGTCTAGCAACCATGGCAAGAGAATCCAATACTTGCTCATAGCTTGGATCAGATGGCCGGAGGTATTGCCCATCCTGTCATTCTCAAAATTATAACTGCACATAGTTTGTCTTTTACTTAAATGCTGTACCCAAAAACAGACCAACTATAATTTGGCATCATGCCCATATGATTGGTAACTACATGCGCAACTGAAACACTACTACCTCGAGTTACCCAACTACATATGCAAGTTATGTCAAGGTTCTACCCATCTTGCAATCCTGATCCATTATGTCTAGATTAAGGTTCTACCCATCTTGCAATCTTGATCCACTTCCTGCTACATGAAAAAGGTGTATAACCTCCCTAAATGAATCAAGCACATCTTGTTTGTCACTAGGATACTATGCCTATAATGGATGTACCATATCAAGGTCAGTATTTTGTTAAGCTTTTCCAGAAGGAAGCAACCTAGCTAGCTCTGCATGGGCATGGATCAATTTATAAGTCTTCTACCACCAAATTAAAATATAACTGAGCATATAAACTCCAAAGAACAACAAAGCGTTTTAGTCCCAGGCAAGCTGGGGTAGGCTCGAATGAAACCCAACATGAGCCACTAAAGCTATGATTGAATAAACATAAAGCGCATAACAAAATTTCAAGACCCTTAATCGAACACCAGTTGACAAGGATACTAATATTAGACAGAGACTTAACACATTTTGGGGAAACTTTCAACGGAAGCTGCAAATAAGTTTTTTTTTCATTATTATTGTTGGGGGCCAGCGCAAAATAGCTAAAGGTAAAGGAGAAAGTATTTACATGAGGAACTGTTACAAGTGAACTAGAGGTGCATCTTGTGAGCAACTATTGCCTTCTGCTGTAAGGAGTAAGGAAAGCAGACTTGGAGTGGGTAGGTGCCTAGGTTATTCACTCCAACGCACAAGTGTTTGTTCTCTTCCAAACCCAAGAGTTATACCAATGAAAAAAAAAAAAAATTGAGAGGACAAGTTTCTCTGTAGCGTGATCCCAATTCACAGCTGTGTGTTGGATCATGTTTTAACAGGCCAAATTATGGAGAACCTTACATTGTTACAAGAGTTGAAAGAAACAATATCATGACAAGGGAATCACAGCCAATTATCAGTGTTATCTAGCATCAATGTCTGCAAATAATGTTGGTAGGGCATGAATAATGCCCGCAATGTATACAATATTCATGCAGCTGCAGAAATGGAACAATTGTAGAGTATCTCTTGGAATGCAACGGAACAGAGAGTAACATAATATGGAGCTCAAGAGTGCAGGGCAAGGAACCAGAAAAGGAAGAAGTTAGCCAGAAATCCCTGAATAGTGGGAAGCCTTGCCCACATAAGTCGGTAATGGTAATGGACTAATGGTAAATTGGTAATGGTAGCGACGCGATCTCGAATCCAGCCGATGGCCGTTGATGTAATTGCCAGGTGAGGTGAGCCTCTTGGGAACAGCGGCCCAGAGGAGGCCACATGGGGAATAACCGACGAGGGGGAGGGGGCAGCAGACCTGTGCCTGGGCGGTCTCGATGCGGCGGCGGGCGAGCGGGAGGAAGCGGGCGAGAAGGGAATCGACGATCTGCTTGGCGGCGCCGCCAGCGCCCATGTCGGACGTCGAGGCCGCCGCGCTGGGCGGCGTGGGGGGCAGCGGCGGGGGGGTACGAGACCCCCGCTGCCGCGGCCGCCGCGGCAGCGGAGAGATGGTGGGAGGAGCGCGGGGTAGCCATCTTGGGATCGAGGGGAAACCGACCCAGCTAGGCGGCGATGCGGAGGCGGATGCCGTGTGCCCTGCCCTGCCCTGCCCTGCCCTGCCCTCTCCGAAGGTACAGACTAGAAGAGAGAAGATGGAGCCATTGGAGGGGAGGTCCTCAGACTCGCTCGAGTGTGCTTTGTGTACTCTTCTCCTTTTTTTCCTTCCGTTTGGGTCAGGAGGATCAGGACTCTGCCCAGGCGATCCAGCCCTTGGTTTCATCATTTGTTGAGCGGTCCGACCCAACCCCCTTGAAAATTACATTTGTCACCGTCCACGTTTCTAAGTCCGGACATTCAACGACTGGTATAATCTCAAATGGCATACATTCCGATATCCAATGTATCCTATCATGGTTGACACCCCATGTCACGAACAAAAATATGAAAACAAATGTGGTATCGGTAATATCCTCCTCCGTTTTCATCCCTTACATGTCACACTCACACGACTGGTAATCTGGTACATTCCTATGTACTCTCCCCATGTCACACTAGGTCTCTCCTTCCTAAGTCGTGTGAGATTCTTGTCTCGACGACGTGTTCGATGAGGTGGTTTTCTGACATTCGGCATTACCTTTGTATAGTTTTCACACCTGGTAATCTCTGGATTTAGAATTCATGTTAATGCTCATGAGGCCTAAAATATCAAATTGACAATCAACTAACAAATCTTTCTCTATCACCAAAAAGTTAGCAAAAGATATGCATAATCAATATATAACAAGCTTACTACAACTAACTAGAAAAAAAAAACTTTAAATGAATATTGCGGCATACATAAATAGAGCTAGCGCAATAAGGCTTATGACCATGTCTAATTGTACGAATGTGATCCGTTGCTTGGACAAATAAAAAAACTAGCCCAAGCTAAACCAATTGTATGCAGTGTGAAGGTTTTTAGCTAGCCTCTTCAATTATTTATTTGGTAGGTGTGTAGCTCATGTACTTTTTTAGTATATCTTATATTATATACTAGTTTTTTTTTCTATGGAGGGGTAGTTATTTAATTTGGATTCTGCCGAGTAATCGAAAACCCCTATTTTAACAATTTCCATACTTTAACTTGTATTTTTTTAGAAACCCTTATTCAACTCTTTAGGTGACATCTTTGACCCTTTTAGTGAGTCCAATAAGGGTGTTTTTGTTGACAGATGCACGCATAGAACTCCTCATATTTCTTTAGTGCACTTCGGGCACGAAGCTTTGGCATAGTGAACATGTTTGTAAGGCAAAAAACACAAGAAAAATTAACTAAGGTTCTTCAGTGCCCCCTAGAGAAGTCACATGAATAAGACAACTGTGTTAGGGACCAATTGACCATTACAATTTCTTTAGTGCAACTTCGGCGCACCGATGGAGCTATCTAGTGCTCCTGATTTTAACTCAGTGAGTTTGTAAAGCCTAACTAACATGTGATTAGGATATATACATATTTGGTTCTCCGCCCATATAAACCTCTTTTGAACATATGCAAAGCCCCGTACATGTACAAGAGTTAAGCATCATCCTTGCTAGGTGTTTTATATTTGGAGGGAGTAAGCTAGATTCTAGTGTTAAACTTAGGGTGTGATCAAGCGATTAGTAGTGTTAAACTTTGAGGGAGTGATCAAGTGATTAGGTGTCATTCTTTCAAGAAAGTTTGTTTGTTATTCTTGGAGGTTGCCTCCTTCTAGATGGTCTGGAGCTTGTGAGCTCCATAGGAGCACTATAAGGAAGATTGTGTAGGTGCTCCTGAGAAGAATTTGTGAGGGGCTCTTTTGTTCACCCTAGTTAGAGAAGACGATGAACAACCATAGTAGAAAAGAGGGTATTGAGTAATTACTTGGTCTGCTTTCCTATATTTAAGGTATTGAGGCAATCTTGTCTGCCTGGAAGCTTACTTCTAGTTGTTTACTTTCCTATATTTAAGTTGATCACATGTCAAACCCTATGTTAAAAACACACTACATGGGAAATAGTATTAGGGCTCTTGTAGCTTTTTATTAAGTTTTCTTAGTGTCTTTATTTTTTGTGGTCACTGTCTATTCATGACCTCTAGCCAATTTCTTATTTCCTACTAAAACCCTAAGGAGTGGTTTGCATTGATGGATGAAAAATATGTGTTGAATTACTTGCATCCCTTGTGTGGCTTTCGGTGAATCACGTTGCTGGTGGAAAGTTGATCAACTAGATGAATGCCACATTGGCACGAATGTCTTCCATGCTAATGCTACAAAGGTAAGGACATGGAGACGAACTCAGCTGGACATTTCAACACAGTGTTGAAATGTGATAGTGGTTGAAGGGATATTGAATAAAGAAGAGGCAGCTAAATTTAAATAAAAATAAAGATAAGCAAACAACAAGGAAAAAAAGAATAAAGAAACAACTCATTTTGCAATGACAAAGTAGCTAAACATGTCAATAAAAGGTGAAAGAGATATAACATATTCCCGTTTGGTACATCTTATAAGCTATTTAATAATGGCGAAAGTAAACTAAAATCCTAAAACCAATAGCTAAATGACAAAGTACTTTCTTTTGCAGCTTATTCTGTCCGTGATTATGAGTAGAAAGTAGTGCTGAGTAAGACCAGCCTATTTTGTAGTCTATTTGCGCAGGTGCAGCTTATATCAATCAATAAAATATATACAGCTATAGATGTACGGCTGCTTAGTTACTGTTACCCTGTTCATCTTCGTCGTATCCACGCCTGGAGGTTTCTACGGTCCTTCTGGAGTTCTTTCTCATCTCATCTCTACTAGAGACCGACTAAAAAAACAACCACCTCACCCCCTGGCCCCCTCGCCATCCCGATGCGTCCTCTCCCGCTGCACCTCCGTGGCGGCCACCCCCGCCGGTCCCCGGCGTTGCCTCTGCGCCGCACGCGTCCCGGCCACAGCCTCTCCCTCTCGCGACGTGGTGGCACTATGGGAGGCCAGAGCGCAGCCACCTCTACGCGCTTCGCGCGGCCGGGCCAGCGGCGCCCAGGCCGCACGGCGCAGCCTCCCTCCCGGCACGCACGCTCCCCACCCCGAGGTCGCCACGCCGCCGCAGGTAGCAACGACGCCACTAGCGCGGCGAGTGCGCCCCCTACCTCTCCGGCTCTATCGCGACGCGCTCCGCTGCTCCGCGGCCGAAGCTACTGGCTGATCTCCGCGTGCCGACGCTTCCTCTCCCTTCGTGCCGGATAAGATCGTGCCTGCTCTCGGTTACCCTTCCTCTCTTTATCCCTCCCCTCCTATAGCTTTTTTTTGTTTGTTGATTTTCTTCTACGCTAAATAGTACAATTGCCGTTCTTCCAATTTCAGTCACAATTTTTTAATTTCAATAAATTGCTCAGATTGGTACCTTCTATCCACGATAGGTTGCCTTATGATTTGTTTCACAGAAGATGGGCAAACGGTTATCTTATTACATGTTTCCGTCATCGAATTTGTCAACTGTACCATTTCCTCTCATGACATTAGCCTATATTAAAGTTCTCATAATTCTTTTTCTTATTAAAATTATCAAACAAACATTTTTGCTTCCAACCTGTTGTATGTGCTAATAGTATTGTTCAGCTACCTGATGAAGATGTTTCCCATATTACCATGCTGCAGACCTTCCATGGAGTTGACAATGATGTTCTTTGGCTTCCAACGGATTTTCATATCATATTTGTAACTGCTGCCACTGGTAAGCTGTTTGTTTTCGTTTCACAATGCTTACTGCAAACTTTAAACTCTCTTACAGTACACTCAGAGATAATGCCACAAATTCTATTTACATGCCATTGAAATGTAGTTGAGCTTACTTCTCAGATATGCATTTGAGGTATAACCTGAAGGACATAATGATGGCAAAGATTGTTTTTATCCTTTACTGTGTTCATATTCCTCTCAGTCACTCAGCCTACAATAAAAGCTAATGTGCATGACATTCTAAATATGCACATTTCTCTTTGGCCTCATGCTGTAGATCTTCCATGGACCTGATAATGCGACTCTGTACGATAGTCAGCTGAGTGGTCTACCTCCTCCTCAAGCTGCATTGGCCCTCCAATCACTTCTCTCTGACTGCCACCTATGGGTGGTTGTTTGCTTCCTGCTCATCCGGCCATCAAGGTTTGGGAAGAAACAGCCACTACATTTCAGCCAGTTCCTGATTACACTGCTGGCAGACCATATTTCCTACAATTACACTACATATAGTACCATGAATTTATTTTACCAGTGGGACATTAGACAACCTAATGCAAAGTTCTCCTAAAAAGATTAACTACACTAACTGCAAATCAATTTTTCCTAGATTCCACGGTGAGCTTCCAACCTTTCTCTTGCATCAATATCTTCTAGCCCTTCTTTTTACCATTCTAATTATAATGTGCAGTCTAACAGAAGTACTACAGGTCTAGCAGAATAGGTTCAATTAATCATGACCTTCATACCAAAAGGTTTGCTCCTATGTGGATTACAGCAGGTGCCTCCAGCCCATCTACTTTTGTTCTCACATTTCTTAACACTCTTTTTGGTATTGAGTTACTGACACGCTGCTGGTATTTGCTAGACCTTCTTTCATATGTTGATTCTATTTGATAAATGATAAGGCATGATTGTTTTTACTTTTTAACAACTTCTAGGCTGTTTTGGACTTATCATGTCAAAGATACTTAGGCCATACCCTTGGTTTTGTGGAAAAATTAGAAGAAAATATTATGCTCACTGAGCAATAGCCAAGATGTGTACTTAGCTCTTAGAAGAATACAGATCAATTTAGGTTGTCATGCTCAGCCACCCTTAGTTGCAAGTAGAGATTGATTTCTTGCACATGGAAATCCAGACCTCTACTCATGGTATACAAAATTACAAAAATAGGTTCAGTTTTTTTTCGTGCAATTCCTAGATAAAATATTGATTCAGATAAGAATACAGTAACAGTCTTTTGCCAGGTGACATTACCTTGCTTCTTCCAACTCCTACAAACGTTGCCTCTATTGTAGTCAAAGTTCTATTCCTTCATGAACTAACTGCACAGTATGCAGTTTGTGTCGTTGTGCCTGCGTCGCTCGACAGGTAGATATGACCTTATGAAAAATGCAAGAAAGTTCTTTTCTATTTTGTCTAAAAATTTATCTCATTGGAAAGGCCAAAATTAACTCAGAAGGACCTCTATAGTTTCGTGGTCTACAATTACTCATAAATTAACAATTAGAGTACCGTGGTTATATATCTGTGTCTGTAAGCCAATCTTGTCCCTTACTGTCTAGCGTAATTATATCTGTGTATTAAGACAATACCTTTCTTTCTTTAGCAAAGGATTTAGCCTGTGCAGTTCCTGTCAATGTAACTGCTGAGTTTACCAAATCTGTTATTTGATGGCCGGCCTTCTCTTTAGTCAGTTGGTCCTGTCTACACAATTTTATAAACCATCAGATGGTGGGCTATGATAAATATCACTTAACTACTGTATTGGCTTCGATGCACAGACTGATAATTTTGCTTCTTGATAGGAACTTAGCCGTTTAATCAGAGCGAACACACTCATCACTGCACATGGCAATTCTTTGGGGTTCCATTGGTTAATCCGTACTAATAAATTAATCTTAGCATGCTTCAATACAGTTGCAGAAGATTCCAAAATAAGGTCATTGATGAGGATTCGCCGACTGATGTGAGTCCTAACAGTCATTGATGAGGACAGCAAGGTCCGGAAGAAGCACATCGATGATCAGTGTTGTATTAGTTTTTTTTTTGTTACTATATGTAAATGAGCCATTTTTCTTTTAAGGAATCATCATTGTCTACAGGAGCACAATGGGACAATCATCACCTACATGTTATCTCAAAATATAGTTGTATTTGATTTTATGAATATGTCATCATAGAGGGATCTTCGAGTTCTTTTTTTCAGAGTACTAAATATGCTGTTTAAAATGAGAGCGTTTGTGGCCTCCATCAGTTATATCAGGTTACAGCACATTGTCACTCAGAACTCACTAAAGTTCCAATGTTTATCCATGCTTTGAGAACATGTTAACACTTTTAGGTTACTGTTATATTTTTATATGTTAATCGACAAATATGATAAATACATGTGTATATAAAAATAACATACTACCAACTACACTTGCAGTTCGTCCTAGCGACCGCGGCAACGCGCGGGGAGCCTACTAGTATAGGAAACGTTTGTTGATAAGGTATACAGTACTTTCTCCACGCAGGCAGATTGGGCTGGGCCGGTTGCCGGAGTAGCGGTGCTGGGCCACCGGATGGAGTCTCTCTCTCCGTCTGCCTCTCGACGTCTCGAGGGGGAGGGAAGGGAAGGGAAGAAAAAGGAGTAACCCAGACATGCTATGGTATGGTATGGGACGAGGCAGGCACAGAAAGAAATTAATGGCAGCACGCAGGCTTTTGAGAGGCCCGAGGAGGGTAATACTAAGTAAATAAAGGTCATTACTACTAGTACTACCGTCAAATGACTGTCAGTGTCCGCACTGCACGCGTCCCTAATTCCGAATCTCTCTCTCGATCGACTTTGTATGTAGGTGCAGTGCATGCTAATCACAGCCACACCACTTCTCCTGCTAATCCTCATCCACAGACCATACAGCAGAGCAGAGCAGAGCAGTGCAGAGTGCAGACAGAGACGACGTTGCGCCGATCCAAACTCCATTTCCATGCTTCGTCTACCTCTCATCACAATGGTCATGGTCATGGCTATCCGTCCCGTCGTCAGGCTCAGCCCGTGACCGTGAGCATTTTAAGTCCTCTCCCAACACCACCTACCATCCCTTTCCTTCCCTTGGCTCCCTTCCCATCTGTCTGTTTAGCATAGCGACCAACCATCGGCTCGCGGTCGCGGGGCGTTGCCGTTGCCGGCCTCGTTCGCTTTCCTTTCCAGCTCCGGAGCTCCCTCCCTGGCATCCTCCTCTCCTCCACCACACCAGCAATAGCAATCGCAGGCAAGGGCGCGAGGGCAATGCCGCCGCCGCCCGCCCGCCCATTGGCTTCCCTAAAACTTACTTAAACCACCGGCACCCAGTCCACTCCGGCGAGGCGAGGCGACCCTCACCATGCCTCGCCGCGCAGGACCCGCCTGCCCGTGCTTCCTCCTGCTCCACATTGTCGTCGCCCACCTCCACCTCCACCTCCACCTCGCCGCCAATGCCGCCGACGCCGACGCCCTGCTCACCCTCAAGTCCTCCCTCGACCGCTCCGACCGCCTCCCGTGGCGCCCCGACACGGCGCCCGCCTTCTGCGCCTCCTGGCCCGGCGTGCGCCAGTGCGACCCCGCCGGCCGCGTCACCAAGCTCGTCCTCGAGGGCCTCAACCTCACGGGCTCCCTCTCCGCCGCGCTCCTCGCACCGCTCGCCGAGCTGCGGGTCCTCAGCCTCAAGTCCAACGACCTCACGGGCCCCATCCCGGACGCCCTCCCGCGCGCGCTCCCCAACCTCAAGCTGCTCTACCTCGCCGACAACCGCCTCCAGGGCCGCGTCCCCGCCACGCTCGCGCTGCTCCACCGAGCCACCGTCATCGTCCTCTCCGGCAACCGACTCACGGGCCAGATCCCGCCCTCCCTCGCCGCCCTGCCACGCCTCACCTCGCTGCTCCTCGACCGCAACCTGCTCACCGGCGCCGTGCCGTCGCTGGGGCAGCCCACGCTGAGGGCGCTCAACGTCTCCGCGAACCGCCTGTCGGGGCAGATCCCGCGCGCGCTCGCCGCCAGGTTCAACGCCTCCTCCTTCCTCTCCAATGCCGGACTCTGCGGGGCTCCGCTTGCCGTCCGCTGCGTCGTCCCAGAGGGAGACGGGCCCAGCCCCGCGCCGCTCACCGCGGCCACGGCGGCGTTCGCGCCCCTGCCCCCGCCCCGGACCAAGACCCGCCGCGGCAAGAACGCCGCCGTCGTGGCCGGAGCCACGGTGGCAGGGGTGGTGGTGCTCGCCATCCTCGTGGCGGCGGCGCTCATGGCGTCGCGGCGCGGGAGGAACAAGCGCGTCGCCGGCGACGTCGATAAAGGGCGGCGCTGCAGTGGCTTCGGCGGCGGCGGCGGAGGATCACCAGGCAGCACAGGTGAGTTGAGAGCGTCTCTCTGCCTGCCTGGTGGGCCCGTGGGACTGGGTCCACCTGCAGAAGTCACTTGGATTTTTTAACTAATTATTAATTGATGACTGCAGGAGCCGCAGCATCATCATAATCATCATGAGTCCTCCCCGGCCGCGCCGACCGCCGGGGCGGCGGCCGTGGGCGTCGGCGGGCGCGAGTTCTCTTGGGAGCGCGAAGGGATCGGCAAGCTGGTGTTCTGCGGCGGCGTGGCGGAGATGTACAGCCTGGAGGAGCTGCTGCGCGCGTCGGCCGAGACGCTGGGGCGCGGCGAGGTGGGCAGCACGTACAAGGCGGTCATGGAGACGGGGTTCATCGTGACGGTGAAGCGGATGCGCGACCCGTCGGCGGGCGGGGTGGGCGCGGCCGAGTTCGGGCGGCGCGCCGAGGAGCTGGGGCGGGTGCGGCACCCCAAACGCGGTGGCGCTGCGGGCCTACTTCCAGGCCAAGGAGGAGCGGCTGCTGGTGTACGACTACTTCCCAAACGGAAGCCTCTTCTCCCTCGTGCACGGTCAGTTTCCTTTCCTCTTTTCCTTTCTTTGCTTTGCTTTCAGCAGTTACCCAACCTATAAATAATAACCCACTCGGCGTCGGCCACTCGTTACTACTTTGATTTACTTGCTACTACTTTCCCAATTGCTATCTCTCCGATCCCATCCCTAACTGGAAGTTCCCATTCCCATTCCCATGGAAATCAAATCAAATCAAAACCAAAACCAAAACTGGCCTAAACCTGGGCGGGCTGTCCGGGCTGTCTGATGGTAATTCTTCCAATCCAAACGCATGGGTTCGTTAAGCGTCTCCACTCTCCAGGACAGTCAGGTACCAAATGGAAACTAGTCTCCAGGACAGTCAGGTACCAAATGGAAACTAGTTGGATCTATCTATCCAACCAGTAACCACTCAACCACGCATACGGACATTGTAGCATGCATTTATGCGTAAGTGGACAAACCCTGTCTCCTCCTCTCGCTGCCATGCCATGTATGATGGCCAGATCACGAAGAAGATACTGGCTGACCCAGCCAGGGCCACGGATTCCTTGTCATTTCTCCTCTCTCCATGGATGGCAATGGGCGGACCTTCCACATCTCCCTCATGGAACGGAAGCACGCAGTTGAGTTATAAAGGCACCCTTCGGTAGGTCTACCTCCCCCCACCCATGGATCTGCCGTGCAATGCAGTTACCCAAAAGGACTCTTTGGCCCCTCCCTGCCTTTATTTGTTGCTGTTTGGCCTTGGCAGGCTGGACATACATGCACCCCTCATGCTTCACCTTAAAGTTAGACTAGGACATCACCTTCCTGCTGTTCCTCTCCTTCTTTCTATCTAGATATATATGAGCACATTAGATAGAACACATCATCGTCATGGTTCATGGTTCTTAACATGACACAGTTCGACGAATAACATTTTCAAATGGAAACAACCTATGGAATTATCTTTGATGATGAAATTAGTCACATCACAGAGCTTGACTTAGGGGAAATGTAAATGGGATTATATCCCGTGTTGGGTTGTTCAGTCCTCCCCCGAACTTTAAAAACCAGAATGAATTGGCATCTACTGGTCGCAGTACAGTACGAGCACAAGGATTGAGCTTGAAGGAAGGCTGCCCAGCCATCAGGCGTGCATGTGACTGACAGGGGAAGAAGGCAGAGCCTGCTACCTAGTTACTCCTTCATTCATGCAAGTGAAGACCCACAGGACATAAGTTTGGTCATTTCTGCACCATCGCATTGCAATTCATATATCAGCATGATATTGCTAGTACTGTATCACCAGATCGCGCAACAGCTGGACTGGTGGTCTGGGTCTTAAAGAGAGACCATGTGCATCTGCGAGTGCTGCAGTCAAATCTCATTTCTTTCTTTCTAGGTACAGTCCTACTATAGATTACTATTAGTTGGATAGATTAAGCCTAACCCTTTAAAGTCCGAACCTCTTCTAATGTCCAGAACTGGTATGGCAAAAGCTGCTGGAGTAATTTAGGAAACCCTAAACCAGAACAGAATTGGAGAATAAGCAACCATATTTAGTGATGATGCATTTTGAATGGGTTGTGAACTGAAAAGGAACAAGGCAAATGAAAAACCCTTTTTCTTTTCATTTCATGCTAATAGAGTAAAGAAAAGCCTTGGTTAATTGCATTCTTTACTGGTACTAGGAGATCCACATAGTTGATATGAGCCTGCGTCATGGGCCGCAGAGGATCCTCCATCTCCACTGTCACTCAAGATTACTATGTATAAATGGAATTTCTCATGAAAAAAGGAAAAAATAATAAATAACAGGGAGGTGCCGTATCTCTGACTGACTGATTAACAAACAAACAAACACACAAAGAGTCAGAGGCCACAGTGCATGAACATGGGTACCTCTGGCTCATGTGACATGTGAGTGGTGAGTCAAATGGACTATAGTCCCTAGTCGCTACACATGTAAGTTTCTCGTGCATCTTCTTTTTCCTTTTGTAAAATGAAATGTTCTCTTTGTCTTATTATTGTTACCCAGTAAATAGAATATGTAGCACATGCCCTGTGCATCCAACCGCCATTTTTCTTAGTGTACAAGTTAGCTATACATATAGTTGTTCAGTAAGACCATAACAGTAAAGAAATTATTAATCTGCTATGTGCATTTGGTTAAATCAACTGATTAATTAAAACGGTTATGCTGTCCATTAACATGCATCGAATGACCTCGAGAGTCGCCCACAGTGTGAGTCTTTGATGGTCCCAAAATAACAGGATTATTAGTCCTCACAAAGAATGAAGGACGGAAAGCAAGAGAAAAAAAAAAAATGGTTAAGATAAAGGCAGTCCGTCAAAGTAAAGGCCATGCTCGCTCGCTCTCTCTGTCTCACTTGCCAGGGCAGTGTGATGGCTGGATCTGAGACAATAAAAACCCTGTGGCCTCTATGGCATTGCATGTACCAGTTGCTATTTCAGCCAGCACTCGTTTCCAGCACATGTAGCTAAGGGACAAGAGCATACAAACATAGCTGCCCCGAGACCGAGCCTACAGGTAGGCAGATGATGGGTGTAGCATGCTTGTGAAGTTGTGATCGCTGATAGCATCAGCACACATATCTACAATTCTACGCGGTCATGGTGGTCCAGGTGGCCCTGCTGCCTGCTAGTTACTGCTGTACTGTATTCCCTGGCTGCATGCATTGAGCATGGAAAGGCCTTCAATCAGAGTCAGACGATGCATGCCATTGGCCATGGCAATTTGATGGCCTCACGCAGACACAGCTGTGGGCCTTACTAATCATCTTCACTTTGCGATGATCTTGTTGCTCTTCCGTTCTAGATTTGTTCCTGATGGACTTGATATGCTGCATGCAGGGTCGCGGCCGTCCAGCAAGGGCAAGCCGCTGCACTGGACGTCGTGCATGAAGATCGCAGAGGACGTTGCAGCTGGGCTGGTGCACCTCCACCAGTCGAGCATCGTCCACGGCAACCTGAAGCCCTCCAACGTCCTCCTAGGCCCTGACTTCGAGTCGTGTCTCACCGACTACGGCCTTGTGCCGACGCTGCTGCCCTCCAACCACGCCGAGCTCCACTCCTCGTCCTCCTCGAGCTCCCTGTTCTACCGCGCCCCGGAGGTGCGTGGCGCCCACGCCCACGCCCACGCCACGTCCGCCTTCACGCCCGCGACAGACGTGTACAGCTTCGGGGTGCTCCTGCTGGAGCTCCTGACGGGCCGGACACCGTTCCAGGACCTCATGGAGCTGCATGGCGACGACATCCCCAGCTGGGTGCGCGCGGTGCGCGAGGAGGAGAGGGAGACGGAGTCCGGAGGGGAGTCTGTGTCCGCGGCTGGCGCCGAGGAGAAGCTCACGGCGCTGATCAACATCGCCGCGACGTGCGTGGCCGCGGACCCGGCCAGACGGCCCACTACGGTGGAGCTGCTCCGGATGGTGAGGGAGGCGAGGGCCGAGGCCATGTCATCGTCCAACAGCAGCGACCGGTCACCAGCTCGGTGGTCCGATGCCATGCTGGGCGTGCCGCGGGATCAGGCCGCGGAGAGCTTCACGGACAGGGAAAGAGACTGACGACCTCCGTCATCACATGCACGCTAGCTTTCCCCTGTTACTGTTATTACTACTGTTATAATAGTAGGCTAGACTAGAAGAAGGCATAGGCCATAGGCCATTGAGATTGTTCCTTCCTTGGTGTGATGAGATTGGGTTTAATTTGTTGTAAAATCTTGTTTCTGAAGCGTGCATTTTCTTTTCTTTTTCATCAGGGACTGATGAGATACCAAAGCAAAGCAAGCAAGCTAAGATTGCTTCACTGCAGGCAGCTCAAGCTGCTGTTTTAGGTTTATCTTCCACTCAGGGGTTGTTCTGCAGTGTTTATCTGATTGTCTTTACCTTTTCTACAGCATATTTGTTTTGAATTACTCTATGCCATTACAAACATTTGCTAATGATGATGATGTGTAAATGAAATAAGGAACATTGTCTTGCGTTTGTCACTCCGTCACAGTCCCCAATCAGCAGTCACTTTATGTTGTCGTCTACCCACGGGGGATGGGCTGCAGTTTCTCTACATAAGAATAAGAAGGCCTTGTAAACAAGACAAGGCCCAGCCTATCCAATAACATGACTGGACTCCAAAACGTAACAAGACATGGCCCAGCCCATCTAAGAAATAGTCAAACAGGCCTGGCCCGGACTTGTATAATTAGATTAGATTTAGATTAGATATAGAGTTAAAAAAAAATCTCATGTTTCCCAGAAAGCACCTTGTGATGCAGAGGAAATATCAGAGACACCCTCTATCTCTATGGAATCAAAACAAAACCGACCTTCTTGTCCGAGGCGATTTTTTTGATGATAAATTGCGAAAAGGCCCAGGCGCTGGCTGCAAACCAAACAGGGTCCTTCTCCTCTCGTCTTTGTTGTCCCCATCCAATCCGTCCGCCGCGTCCTTCCTTCCTCCGCCAGCTAGCTAGGGTTTCGCACCAATGGCGGCGCCCACTACCTCCCGCCGCGGCCCCGGCGGCGCGCGCAACATGGACGACGAAAACCTCACCTTCGAAACCTCCCCGGGGGTCGAGGTCGTCAGCAGCTTCGACCAGATGGGCATCAAGGACGACCTCCTCCGCGGCATCTACGGCTACGGCTTCGAGAAGCCCTCCGCCATCCAGCAGCGCGCCGTCCTCCCCATAATCACCGGCCGCGACGTCATCGCGCAGGCCCAGTCCGGCACCGGCAAGACATCTATGATCTCGCTCACCGTCTGCCAGATGGTCGACACCGCCGTGCGCGAGTAATAATCTCATTGTCCTTCCTTCCTTCCTTCCTTATATGCAAGTTTGTTATACTGAGCGACCAATCTATTCTGTTTCTTTACCAACTACTGGTTGCTGATTGTAAGTTAGGGTTTTCGAATCAAAGTTTTTTCCCCAAATATAAATAATGTGAAGCGGATCAGCTAGGATCTTCTTATTTAGTCTGTTTGATTTATCCTCTGTAATAGGTTGTGCACAGCTCAGGAATTAGGGAGTGTTTTTTTTTCCAGTTTACGAAAGCATAGCTGGAATTTGAATTAACTTCATTATTATCTTCTCCTGCTTCACAGGGTGCAGGCTTTGATACTCTCGCCTACTAGGGAGCTTGCTTCCCAAACAGAGAGAGTTATGCTGGCTATTGGTGACCACCTCAACATCCAAGTGCATGCTTGCATTGGTGGGAAAAGTATTGGTGAGGATATCAGGAGGCTCGAGAATGGAGTGCATGTCGTCTCAGGAACTCCAGGCAGAGTCTGTGATATGATCAAGAGGAGGACCCTGCGAACAAGAGCCATCAGGCTTCTAGTTCTGGTTCCGTTCCCTCTCTTGTTTCCCTGTTGCAAAAATTTTGTTTGCTCAATATGTAAGGGGCTAATTCCTTCCGTTACAGGATGAAGCTGATGAGATGCTGAGTAGAGGCTTTAAGGATCAGATTTATGATGTCTACAGATATCTCCCACCAGAACTTCAGGTTACTATTGGAAAACTTATAGTTTGGGCACAGATAGTTATTCCTTTTTTTCCCTTCAGTTTTCTATTTTCTATCTTGTCAGAAAATTGCATCTCTATTTTCAAAATATCATATCCAATCTGCCACCAACTTCAGTGTAACCATATTATATGACTTGCAACATGCATGTTTCCAATTTCCTATAACCACTTATATTGTACATAAGGCATATCTTGCATCTGTTTTAGTCTGTAATGCATCCACAGTTACACATATACACGACTGCCCTTTTGGTCAGTTCATGTTATTTTGTTATCTGTCATCTTCTTGATATGTAACAACACATTTGGCACATTTCATAATGAGCAAACAATGGGGAAAATGAGTTGCTTTTGTCAATTCTTTTTTCGATGACAAGAAATATTTGCTTTTACTCGAACTGATTTGATTATCTATTTGCTTTCCTTTAAACAGGTGTGTTTGATTTCCGCAACTCTTCCTCATGAGATCTTGGAGATGACTAGCAAGTTCATGACCGATCCAGTTAGGATCCTTGTAAAGCGTGATGAGCTGACCCTGGAGGTAAATACCATTGAAAGTTATGCTTTGAGCCTTTGACCTATATTGATGTCCTTATGGCTACTAACTTCTATAATGTCATGTTTGTAGGGCATCAAACAATTTTTTGTTGCTGTTGAGAAAGAGGAATGGAAGTTTGATACTCTCTGTGATCTTTATGATACACTCACCATCACCCAAGCTGTTATTTTCTGCAACACTAAGAGAAAGGTACCTTGTTTGTATTTTTGCTTTTCACATCCTGCATTTCTCATCCTAAACTTTTGCTTACTTGCCATCATTGATGGCTTGGATGCTAAGCGGAAAAATTTCTTTTGGGCTCAGGTGGATTGGCTTACTGAAAAAATGCGTAGCAATAACTTCACAGTATCAGCTATGCACGGTGACATGCCCCAACAAGAAAGGGATGCCATTATGGGTGAGTTCAGGTCTGGTGCAACTCGTGTGCTAATTACTACGGATGTTTGGGCTCGAGGACTGGATGTTCAGCAGGCAAGTATTCTGATTTTTTTAATTGAATCGTCTTTTATACTGTTGGAAAATTGCCTGATTGATTTTTTCCTGTTGCTATGTATTTTCATATTGTTTGCTAACGCTTGGGGTACTGACTGAATTTTCTTACATTTTCAGGTTTCACTTGTCATAAATTATGATCTCCCAAATAATCGTGAGCTTTACATCCATCGCATTGGTCGCTCTGGTCGTTTTGGGCGCAAGGTGAAGTTTCTAATTTCTACTACCAACTATGGCTTCCGATTATTCTAGTATCCTTTTTGGCTTGTCACCAGTTGATAGATTTCTTGTTGCTTATTTGCTTAACTTGGCCAAATCAAAAGTACACAGTTGAGGGTGTGTGATTACTCATCAAATAAAATGTTTTTTGTGTCTTTTGTAGTCAGTAGATGACAGCAAAAGAAGTAAAGAGTCTTGCTTGTGCAATGTTGAATTTTCATGTGCACTGCATTTCTTTGGTAGACAAGACAGGAAACGTGACATAGAAATTGAGTGTGCTCTCTGCATCCCAGATTCTGTAGTAGTCGATTTGGCTCATGGCAAACATGAATACATAGCGTGCTGGCCATGAGGAGCTTAAATGTGTGACATCCAGATTGTATTGTAGGAAGCCTAGCAGTTGTCAAATTGCAGTCCATGTAATGTAATACTGGGCTGATTGTGATAACGAAAAGCTGTTTGTGTTTGCATTGCAGGGTGTGGCGATCAATTTCGTGCGCAAGGATGACATCCGTATACTGAGAGATATAGAGCAGTACTACAGCACACAAATTGATGAAATGCCAATGAATGTTGCTGATCTTATTTGAGCAAGAGGATTGGGAGGGAGCGTGTTGTGTACTATCATCTCTCCTCGCAAGGTTTGGCTTGAGCCTCGTTGGTGTTGGTGTGGCTATGGACTGGTCGAGAGGGGCTCTGTAACTGGAGTGGAGCAGAGATTATTGTTTCCGTTTTGGTCATGGCATGAACTGTATATATTTTAGCTTGCTCCAGCTCATGTAACACTTTCTTGCTGCGTTTGTGCTTGGGACATGAAGACCTGTGTTGATGGCTTCATTAGTGTTGACAATGATTTGGTGTTGGATTTTTGTTGATCGTCTGCCATTCCTGTGCTGATCTTATTGAATTGCTGCTTGTTTGTTATGGTTTTGATTACTGGTTGCAGCGCCGAGAAAATTGTGATCCGTATTGTGCGTATGAGCCTTGGGCAAACAACGAAGTGAGGGCTCCAATGACGTGCAAAGGCCCGAGTGAGAAAATAGGCTGTGGCGGATCAGAATTGGTGGTGGTGGGGCTTGCAGTCTGGCAGCCGTGCTGTGGCACTTTTTTGTTGGAATCATGCATGTAACGTGTGCGTCCTTTGTGATTGTTGTTGGGGATGGAATGGATGATCTGCCTCGCTCTGTCTCTGATCATGGCACATCACCGGCCTGGCCATGACAAACTGGCAAGCTGAATTTCGCGTCACTGACGTGCTTTCCACTCCGTCGTCCTTGAACTCTTTCTTTCCTCGTGCTGGCCTGACCTGGTGATGCTGATGAGTGATGATGACTGGGCAGCATATCCTCCCAGCTGTTTTATTTCCGTTTATTTATGTATCAAGCTAGGATTAGGATTGTGATTATTGCTTTAATTATCCAATTGTATGACTCGTTTAGTTCTGATTCGATTCCATTGATGCAGCAAAATAAATAAAATATAAATAAATGTGGTCGAGACATTCAGCTTCATTCCGAGATGAGAAATGAGCTGAAATTGTCTAGCTTGTCGTCCCACTACTTTGTTTGTGAATGAATGACCAAGCAGCAGACGAGAAGGAAGAAGCAGATTAGACGACCCTTATCTGATCGCCGGCCGGCCGGCCGGTGAAACCCAAAAGCCAAGCATGGCATCGACGCCGAGGGGCCTGACGCGCTCGTCCTCGGGCGTCTGGTGGAAGCTCATGGGCGACGCAGGATCCGCCGGCGATGCGGAGGTGGACCAGCAGCTGCGCGGCATCGCCAACGAGGAGGCCGCCGTGAGGGCCCGCATGGAACGGCGGCACGCGGGCGCCCCCGCAGTCCGACGCAAGATCGCCGCCGCGTCCATGGGCCTTGAGGTGGTGGCCCTGCTGTGGTGGTACGGCCTGTGGAGGGCCAGGGCCAGGGCCAGGAGGCGGGGGGGGGCGGCGGCGGCGGCAGCGGCAGCGGCACCACCACTAGGCCGTCGCTGCTACTGCTGCCCGTGCTCGCCGTGCCTGCCTTGGCCACCGTCGCCCTCGCTGCATTCGGCCGATTCCGGAACATGTGTAAGAATCTCGCCATGCCCATGCATGGATCGATCACATCATCATATTCATATTCATACCAGAGTCGATCAGAGGGATAGATGATCGATCGTTCCATTTGAATTTAGCTCATTTCATTTGTGTTGTTGAGCTTGAGCTTGGGCATGAGCATGCTTTTTTGTGTATATATACTAATTGTATATACTCCTCCGGAAGCCTGATGGTATGATACCATGCATTTTTGCTGCTTGATATATGCATGGTCATAATTATGGATGGATGTACTACGTGTGCAGTGGATCGCAGGGATGAGCAGCAGCTAGAGCGGCTCCGAGCAGAAAGGAAGGCTAAGATTGGCAACTTCAGGGGAAGCCACCACAACTTGCAGAAGCTCATCCAGGTAAATTTCAACTCTCATAAGCATAGACAGAATCACGATTTATACATTTGAATTTTGATGATGATGGTGATGGATGTTTCTTTTGTTTTCCTTCTCCGGGATCATGCAACGGTACGTGCAATGCAGAAGTATGATCCTGATGCTGCTGCTGACGGCAGCACTGATGGTGGTGGTGATAGCAAAACGAAAAAGCTCAAGAGGACGCGCTCGCGGTTGAGCTTCCATGTGGCAGAGGAAGACGAATAAAACAAACCAGCCAATCCGATCCGTCGTCTTGAGAGCTAGCGGCGGCCCCGGCACGGTAGCATTCAATCTGTCATTCTCGACGACTACTACTATCTTATTTTCTCTATTTTTTGTGTGTCTATCTGCTCATCAGCACTGTACCGTGAATGTATGGATTCCATGTCATGTGTAAACATACTGTTTTCTTCTTCTTCTTTTTCGGCTTTTAAGAAAGCCAATAACAACGTCGTTACATACTGGGGACACCAGTTTCAAAAGATGAGAAACTTAACTGTAGCATCAAGAACTTAGAGATCAGCTCAGGATTGGATTGAAAGAGGAAAACCTTGGAGACAAAAAGCATTCTTAATACAGCATCATGTATACTGTGTAAAAACACATTTTCAAAGAGTAAATGGTTGACTGTTTCAGGTTTCAGACATACACAACACAGGTGGCTCCTATGCCACACCCTTTCTTAGACAGAGATGCCGCACTTTGCAGCTTATTATATATGGCTTGCTATAGGAAAATCTTAACTTTGAGGGGCATCTTACAATTCCATAGTAAGTCATTAATTTTATCATTCACTCCTCCATGTGTTAAGCAGTTGTAAAGAGACTTACTCAAGAACTTAGCTGATCTCTCCAAGACCCAACTCACCTCGTCCAAGTCATTGTACTATGTGTAAACATAGTAATAACAAGAGTGTTGTTCCTATTCACCGTCTTACTCTGAATGGCATATATATTTTTTTACTAGGTCCGTACGTTGCAATGGATGAAAAAAACCACCAGACGATTGGTCTTGTCTGAGGATCCTTGTTGATGGCTAAATAAACCAAAATTAAGATAAAAGGTTTTATGTCTATGTGTTTACAATAATATTTTTGCAGAAATTCTTGAGATCAAACAATCAAAGTCTTGTCATTTTCATAATTAATTCTTCATTGAGTCCAGTTCGTGAACAGTTGCTGTAATCTAAATTGTGGGATGCGAAGTGTAAGTGGAGCAAGGTGACCCTCACGTCGTCTAATGAGGCGGCTCAAGGGGTGACCTGCCGAGAGCCTCACTCAGCCCGGGCCACCCCCCTCCCTCCGCCACTGCTTGTCGGCGGTCGCCGCCGCCGGCGGGCCCCAATCACTCGCTCGCTCCGGCGTCGACTTCGTCCGCTTGGTGCCGCAAACCAGCCGAAGATGGATGAAGCCACGGTAAGGTAAGGTCGCGCTCGCGCCTGGCGGGCAAAGCCAAAGCGGCGGCTCGACCGACGATCGGCCCCCTCGCCTTTGTCGCTTGCGCTTCAGACGATAATCTTGGTCACGTTCATGCCACAGATGTGATCGATTCGATTGCCTTACTACCACCCTTTCCCTAATCCCTGCAGTTTCAATCCAGGTTTCCATCCAATCGCTCATATCATACAGTACCTCCTTGCGTAGATGCTGTTGTTTCTTTATGCCTTCTGGAGTGGATGGAGTAAGAGGGCCAGAACACGGAATGTTGTCAACTGGAGCTGGAGGCCAACCCCTTCAGGCACAGCCGCACAGGCACTGCCCCTTCTTCTAATCCCTGCCTTTAATTTGCACACTTCATCAGAACGAGAACGCGTAATTTCACCTACGCCAGTCTCTTCCTTTTGGAGATGAACCTCTGTGAAGGGGGTCTCACTCTCACCCCCAACGAGCTAAATAGTGCCAAAGTCTGTCTTTTGATTGCATGCCATGCCATGCCACCTTTTTTTTTCTTGTTTTACCATCTCAGTTTTGCTTTACCTATCTGTGATTCAGAAGACCACATTCTCTCTTCACATATCATTCAGCTCCTCTTTATGTAACTAATAACTGTTTGTTTATTTTTGTGGATCAAGCTACCAGCACCTTTCCATCTCAGTCTGATTCGGCAGAAACTTCTACGCTTGACAAACACCACTGACCAAGAACTGACTTGAGAGATGACGGTAGAGGAGATACATCTTTGGGCCACAGCAAGGATTTCCAGCCAATGCAATCTGATGGTCTATGGAGAAGAGTATTCTCACTCCACAAGACACAAATAACCAACAATGCACTCATACAACCGATTAATTGGTCATCTGAGCATTCATCTGGCATCTCAGAGGACCCAAATTATATGCAAAACACTGTAGAAAGAACACCATAGCAACTCAGGACTTGATGTTGTTGCAGAGAATGGCATGGCTTACTCTACCGAGGAGACAAGCCCATCCTCACCTGCTTGAAGTATAGTTCTCTCTTACTTTTGAATGCTAGGGTCCATGCTGACTTTAGTCACCAATGAGCTGCCCAAAATCAAATGGTGGTCTGCTGAAGATGCTATGGAAATAGCACTAATTTGGCCCAATTAGATGACCTTCCTGCCATTGCAGAGTTGCATCATGAGGGAGTTGAGAATGAATCTTCCAGGTTCCATGGATTAGAGGATAGCAGGACGCCCTTCATTTGGAGAGGAGCTTTTATTGGGTCCATTTTTTTCTGTGAGCGGTTTTTGAGCCTGTATTGCTTTTAATGGGTCCATACGCAATAGTACAAAATACACCTTATGCAGTCAAGAGACTGAGAAAGAGAACGTTGCTGGATGTGCCTGCTTTGTTAAGGTAGGTCCTGAGTTGAGCTTCTTATCCTCCAAATTAGTCATGGAGGGTGGCGAAGATCATAGCAAGAAAGAATCATGTCCATCAATTGAGCTTCTTATCCTCCAAAATTAGTTGCAGAGGGTGGCGAAGATGACAGCAAGAAAGAATCATGTCCATCAAACATAAATGAAGAGAATGGTATAGTCGTCAATCGTCATTCAGAGGAGGAAGCTTTGCTAAGTATGCAGTCAATATTGCTGAGCAGCGCTCTGGAGCTTGAGGGTTCTCTTTGCACGCTCAAGGTTCCAATATGACTGAGCTTCCTGCAATTATCAATATTTCATCTGTCATTCCTGTATCAAACTACCCAGCATCTTTGGAATTTGGTGCAGAGGATGATGGGCACTCCAAAGATGACGAAACATTTGATGTGAACTTACCGGAGCAGGAGCACTGTGAAGCTTTTATGGATCCACTTGTGGTCAATGCTTTTGAGGATTCATTTGCTACATCAGAATTTTTGTCATGCAGTGCGGTGGCTAAGATTTCTGAAGTTCTGATTGTTTTAAAGGGAGGTCCTGATGTAGGTAATTGTTTCAATCAATTCGATAACTCCTTGGACTTATTGTTGTGTTCATTTGATCCAGTGTTTGATCCGAAGGCTTGCGAGCCGCTCGGTGTCGGGGATTCTCTAAAACCGCAATCTGAAAATGTTTTTATTGACTAACGTCACTACTAAAGAAATCTGTGATGGTGGGATTTATTTGACCAATGGGAAATCTCCAAAATAGCAAGAAAATATCAAATGATGCTCGGGATCTGCCTTGACCTGGGGCTATCCAAGTCCCAAGATGTAGGTGCTTTTACTCTTATTAAGGGACTTGCGTATCTCCTGATGGGATTAGTAATGCTAAAAATTTGCTTACTGCTAATCATGCTCCAAATCACCACAGTACAGTAGGAAGTCATTTCTTCAGCCCAAATGCATGATCTGAAGCACAATCTCTGGACCTCTTAATGTTTAAAGAGACTTCCATTTATCCGGACAATGTTTCTGTTTCTGAAACAATTCAGACAATGCAAAGCTTTTGTTGTGTTTCTGCAGAAGTCAGCTTGATTGAATCTACGGATGTTGATCAGAGAGGAACCAATCAGCAATAAAATGAAAACAATTTGGTTTTTGAGGATATTTACATGGCTTGCCAAGGTGCCACTTGTGAAACCTGTCTCAACAAATTGGGTTATCAATATATTTAGATACTAGTATGCCGGAGACTCTTCAAGGTGCTCAGAGAAGGACACGAACGAGTATGTCGAAGATGTGGCTTTGAACTTCTATCATTTTCCATGAAATGCTTCTATCTTTTAAAATGTCTCTTTTCTTCATGTGACGATGGTAGCTTAGATGAATACTTCTCACGTCTCGTCTTTTTTTTTTTTTATTTATGTCTTGTAGGGTACATGCATGTACAACAATAACAAGAAAGTTCCAAGGAAGTTGAGGTAGGCTAGCTAGGTTTGAAAACCACATGAGGCATCCATAGAAAGAAAAAAAAAATATAGATATAAGGCATCAATTTAGTGTCATTTTATTAGGGGATTGTAGGACACAATCACACAAGTGATTTGGATTTTTTTTCTTTTTTTAGATGTAGAATATACATACTTTTTTGGTAATAGGTGAGAGGATTTGTTTGTGTATTTCATGTTGGTACTGCACATATATTTCCAAAAATTATTATGTACTTCTATCATATATTCTTTGTACTTTTCTGTTTCGCTGCGCTGCAATAATTGGTACTGTTTTCTTGTGAAGGATCAATTATTAAGATTCTCGTTATCCTATGAATTAATTATACCCCACGAAGGGCTCTCTCATGTCCATGACGTGATGCAACTCCGATGAGTTACATCTCATGGCCTGTTTGCTGTAGAAGGTATTGATGCAATGCAAGAAATTATATCTCCTCATGTAAGCAGATGTACTTTGTTTTACTTTAGTATGATTAGTATTGAACACTGATATAGAACTATAGGTTAGTTCAATTTGATCTTGTATTGCGTTTTTCTTGTACCACAATCTCCTTTTGCAGTGAAAGGTCATTTCCATTCTCAATTGCTATATGGCAATTTGACTATGTTTACTCATTATTTGTGTGATGTGAAAGAATTGCTCAGCTATGTTACACATGGGGCCTTCCTAATTTCCTGCATGATGCATGGATCACAACTTAATTTTGCAGCATTGTTTGCATGCTGCCAGTTGTCTCTGAACTATTGCGATCCCGCAGTCATCAGGTCGGCAGATCATGCTGGATGCTTCAAGTCCACAGTAACATTGTTGACTTGAATAAGTTATTGACCCCAAACATTAAATATCTTACATGTAGTGTGCATGTATAGTGTATGGGCTATGTCAACCTAATAATAAGATTTTGAAGATCTGTTGACATGTCAAAACACTAATAATTCTTGATCTGAACTCTTGTTTCTTGGAGCCCGAACAAAGACCTATGTAAGTGCCATCTGGCTGCTGAAAGATATGATTCTGACTTCTGAAAGATATGTGATACATGCTATATACTTCTGTTTTTAATAGAAGTCAACACAGTATAAGGCCTTGGAGTTGAAGAATCCCCATCTGTCACACTGCCAGTGTGTATGTCCTCTCATTTGGAACCCATACATTTGGTATGTGATATATGCCTATGTGATATATGCCCATTTTTTGTGGTTGTTGCTTCAGGTACATGATGAAACTATACCATTTAGAATGCATATGGTTCCTGAATTTTTTAGATTAGCGCTGCAGTGAAGAATGGAATGTTTGAGAGCACACTATACCAGATCTCAACCAGAACTGAACCTTTGGAACCATCTAAGTATCCTCCTCTGCCGTGAATTTGAACTGAAGCTCAAAGGAAAACATATTCTTCTAGTTCTTTTAGTCATTGTTCAGAAGTAGCAACATTTGAGTTGTATTTATCTCGAGTTGACCTTTTGCTTCTGATGCTCGATCTCGAGTTCTTGACTCAAGCAGCGGCTCCTTTTTGAACAGCTAATAACACTTGGTCACTTCTGAAGTATGGCAGGGTAATACTATAATGTTCCATAAAAGAAAAAGGGTGCAGCTCCCAAGGCTGATCAGTGGCAGTGATTGATCCCTCTTCTGAGACCAATCACGTTGCTGCCAGAAGCCATGTCCTGGTTGCATTGTGGGCTTGTGTCTGTATGGAAGTCCAGGTGCAGAGAAACTGACTTGAGGAGTTATTTTAGAGAAAAAGGCTCCTCACTTCTCCGGCATCAGGTCAGACATCACATTTCAGAATCTCCAAGCTATTAATTTTTCATTAGGTTGTGAATCATTGCATGTTTTTGCCAGTTCAGTTGTAGAACAGGGTGGTGGGAGTGGTAGTTGCTGTGCACAAAGAAAAATATCCAAAAGATTCCATCCCGGATTTGCTGAATGTGGATTGTTCGTGCGCAAACAATTATCCTTTAATTTTTCCGTGGCGCTTAAGAATTTGTTACTCATGCAGCTTGATTGGTTTAGTGCACCTGCTGTTTGGTGGGCTCCCTATGCCACGGTCCATGTGGATATTTTCGTATATGTCTGGTTGAGACATTGTACCTAGAGGGTTAGGTTATCAAGGGAGGCCCTTCTTCTTTCTTTGTTTATTGAGTTATGAAAGTAAAAGAAGCATGTGTATATGTATACTTGTTATGTAGGCATAAGCCATGGCTTTGAGATAGGCTAGAAAATCAATATGCCGTTTATGCATAAAAGAAAAGGTTGTGTGACTAACTTTGTCAAAACTTAATGAAGCATGACTTGCTCGAATGCTCGATCTTGAAGGAATTAATGGATGAGATCGAGCCTGTTGTTTAATCCCTGCCCTATGTTACGTTTCATGTGATCATGTTTGACCTCGCTTTTGATGCTGTTTGTAGATGAGTGATGGCCGGCCCCGGCCTTATCAGCATGCATCTGGTAACTTTACGCCATGTGAAGCATGGTAGTATAGAATTGAATTAGAATCCATGGGGACCCAGGAAGCTGAATAGAAAATGATGCTGGGTCGGTCTGGGCATTTGGGTAGGCAGCAGCTCTAATAGGCAGTAAGAAGCCCTGCCCTGTATAAAATGCTAGTGCCATTTGGATGGGCGTCGGCGTCCTTCAGTTGTAGTAGTATGTATAAGCAGCAGGCCAGGCAGCAGGCATGTCGACGCCGGTGACGCCGGAGCCGCCGCATGTCCTGGCCGTGGACGATAGCATCGTCGACCGTGCCGTCATCTCCAGGCTTCTGCGCAGCTCCAAATACCGAGGTACATGCTCTAGTCCTGCTTTACTTTTTTAGATAAATATTTCTTCTTCATCTTCCTTCGTCTGATATCTTCTATCTAATCATAATAGTATAAATGCCTAGCCGCCCTTGCACTGCATTGGTCTGAAAAATAACAGAATTCTTTTTGTTGGGTTGCTGCTGCAGTTACAACGGTGGACAGCGGCAAGAGGGCCTTGGAGGTTCTCAGCGTGGTATGTCAGTCATCAAGCTCATCACTCATGCATCATGGAAAGCATCCCCTTAGTGTTTGTATGTACTTATTATACATAAATGTTAATAAATAAATAAGTTAAAGCAGGACGGTGACGACGTGCACATGATCATCACGGATTACTGCATGCCTGAGATGAGCGGGTACGAGCTCCTGAAGCGGGTGAAGGAGTCGGCCAAGCTGCGGGAGATCCCGGTGGTGCTCATGTCATCAGAGAACTCGCCGACGAGGATCCGGCAGTGCCTGGAGGAGGGTGCCGAGGAATTCCTCATCAAGCCGGTGAGGGCGTCGGATTTGTCGCGCCTCTGCAGCCGCCTCACCTTGCGCTAGCTACCTTTCCTTCTTCAGTTCGATTGCCTTAGCTTCATTCATAACCATGCATGCAGCTTGTTACCAAGCAAGCCTACTAATCTATGTCATGCAACAACCAAGTGGCAACCAACCAATCATCAGGATTCATTCAGCCTCAGGGTTTGTTGATCCGAGCATGTAGTCTAGCTACTATATATTAGTAGTTAACAAAGCAGTACATTATATTATATATAGGGCTAGTACTGACTGTTGTTCTGTGATGATATTTGAGATAGACTGCTGAATTTGAATTTGACCCTCCAAATTAAATTGGATGCAGCAGGAGGAACAATGCAATCGTGTACATTTCGTATAACTAACGACAGTACATGCAGTAGCATTTTACAATTTTGGTCTCTTTAATTTTGGTCAAATCTTTTTTTTTCGCTTCGATAATGATCTGGGCTCATGAAGAGAATAAATAAAAGAAGGATCAACCAAATACTGTATATATTCATGATTATGTAAGACCTTGGCCAATGGGCACCCGATAGCCATGGTTTATGATTTTACTTTATGTTTAAGATTAATTAAGATCTTGTGATCGTGATCTTACGTCTTATTTGATTTCTGATTAATCTGTGATTTTACAACCTTGACACCAGTACTACTTCAACTTGTATGCACACTGGTGGTGTATGCATGCAATTAAGATGCTTCATCCCACATACAACCTTGTCGGGGTACCAAAACTAGGGCCCCCCAAACAGGTCACATAAATCGGGCCCAATAAATGCAAAACCAGGCCTCACAACAACAAAGCACGGCCCATCGAAGCCCAGTAGGCGCTCCTTTTCCGCCTCGTCCGAGCCCTTCCCCGCCCGAAGCCCTCGGACGGGGCTGGCCTTCCGCCTCGTCCGAACCCTCCTCGCCGAGAGCCTCGGGACGGGCGCTAGCTTCCGCCCGCCCGAGCCCCCCCCCGCCGAGGCCTCGGGACGAGCTCCCCGCCTTTCGACTCGCTTCGAGCCCCTGCGCCGAGGCCTCGGACGGGACGCTCCACATTCCCTGGTCAAACCAAGCCTCTGACTGGACGTATATCCACCGCCTACCTCTCTACAGTTCTTGTCAGAGTGGCGCCATCCCTTGGCAGGATAAGGGAGCCGTCCCATCACTGATCACGCCCGCGCTCAGGGTTTCGTCATCCCCCACGGTGGTGGCCATGCCCACCACTGTGGGGCACTGTTTTGCCTACTTTCTGTGACAGGTTAAATCACCGAGGCTTCGGGGCGCCGACTGCCACGCCAAGGGCCGTCATCCAGTGTTATCCTCCGTACGGGAGTCAGGTCAGGCGGGACGCCGGTCAAACAACAGTCCCTCCCGGGTTTTCTGAGCCCGGGATGGGCGGCGACAGCTCCGATGACCGTCCTCCCCTGTGCCAACCACTCCACGTCCGACGGCAGGCTCCGAGGTCCTCCGAGCCTCGGACTCGAGGCGAGTCAAAGCTACAGCAAGCTATAGGGCTCGGACACGCCGTCCATCGCCACTCCGCCAACCTACACAGGGACAGATGTCTTCTCCATCGCCAGGACTGGGGAGGTGACACCCCGCAGCTACGCCCATGACCAGCAGTGTCAGGCCATGCCCAACATCTTTGCCACCCCTCTGGGGGCCTCAAAGCACAAGGAAGGCTACCAGCTCCGAGGCCTCAGGTCAGGGGAGGAAAGGCGCTCACGGCCCCTTCAAGTGCACGGGCACCCTTTGTAAACCCTATCCTCCCCTTACGGCTATAAAAGGGGAGGACGGGGGGCCCTTAGCGGGCAGGCTGTCACCAGCACGATATTGGCATTCCACTCAATCAACCACGAGACTTGGGACCAGCGCACTCTCTCAACCGCTTGTACACCCGTACCTACAAGCACCTTGGTACAAGATAATACAAGTCATCCTCCCCCACTGGACGTAGGGCCTTCTCTTGCCCGAACCAGTATAAATCCTTGTGTCCATCTTCCACACCTTCCGGAGTTGGGAGCACGCACCATAAATTTACTAGTTGGCACTAGGACCACCAGTTCTAGCACCGACAGTTGGCGCGCCAGGTAGGGGAGCTGTGCGTGTTTTCGCCTATCTTCCCGCCAAAACTCCGGAATGGTCGACGACCGCGATGAGGTGTCTCAGGACGCTTCCGGCCCCAACTTTCCCCCACCACAGCCGCTGGAGCTGGGTACCGTGATCCGGTTCGGGGATCTTGAGTTCGTATCGCTGGGCACCCAGTACGACATGGAGCTCCTTTCACCCAGGGCCCTGTAGTCTCCCGACGAGGCTCTCGCAGCCCCATCACGGGCCCGGCGCAGGAGGCGCCGCAACACACGTGCCCGCCATGCTCGGCAGGTGTGTCGCGCCGCTAGGAACCTGGAGGAGGATCTAGCCACGCTGCATTTGGGCGACGGAGGCCGCCGCAATGCCTCGCGACCAGTCCCACCACCTCCGCCCGTTCGGCCTCACCAACGCCGCCGCCACCACGCACGCAGCGTCGTTGGTCTCCACCAGCTTGGGGGCCTATGATGGGCTCCCGGCCACCACCGCTGCGCGCTTCGCCGGGATCTGGACACGTCCGCTCTCGGCCGCGTCCTACCCCGACTTTGAGGGGCACCAGCACAGTGGGCGGGAGTAAACTATTCCGGGTCTCGCTCCACGTCCCACGCAATCTGGGCGCTACGGAGGAGGCCACGGAGCCCCGTGGGCTAATGCCGGCGCATGCATTCGCCTTCGGATACCCCAACTTGGACTCGCCGGACGACATGTACGACCTAACCCGCGAGTGCTTTCACGTGGAGATCGATGATCTCGGCGACGGCAACGGCGGCGACAACTAGGACCGTGACCCTAGGCATACCGCCAGGCCGACCCCGGCAGGCGCAACGCCTCAGGACCCCAGCACGTCCCGACCCGTGGGCCAGGAGCAGCAGACTCCACCGCGCATGGGTCCCCCGAGGACTGGCGACCCGACGGCCACCCCTTAGGGGCCGCGGCACCCCACTATCGAGCAGATCCGGGAGCTTGGGTATAAGCTCGAGCACGACCGTCTTCTCGCGCTGGCATAAAGTAAGATAGATGCGTTCGAGCGTGAGCGCCGCGGGGCACGTAACCCGAGCCCCGCTGCCCGACAGCGCGCCCGTGACATCAACCGGAGGATCGTCAACGACGAGGGAGGGGAACATCCCCCCATCTTCCAGCGTGCAAGCCAGAACGTCGCAGCTGCGGCCCTTCTCCTCCGAGCGATGCCGGAGCCATCCACCCCGGAGGGTCGACGGATTCGAGATGAGATGCGGGGCTACATCGAGACCACGGCGGTCCAGCAGGCCGAAAGCTCAGCCTCACGCCTTCGGGCGCAGAGGGACGAGGAAGCCGAGGTCCGGCCTCGGAACAAGCGAGAAGCCTCGGTCCATCAGGATCCGTCGCGAAGGCCGGTCCGCGAACGCATCCAAGACAACCGCGGCAGCCTCAACGACGGCGACGCGCGCAACACCATCAACAACGCCGCAAGGGAAGCCGGAGCACGTGCCGAACGCGACGGCCGGGCCGCAGAGCAGGCAGCAGCACGACAGCGACGAGGACCATGACGACGCCGATCCCCCGGGGCCTCGCGCTTTCAGCCAGGAGATCCGCAACGCCCGGTTCCCTTTCCGGTTCCGCCAGCCGGCCAACCTCACCAAGTACTCGGGAGAAATGAACCCCGAGGTATGGCTCAACGACTACCATCTGGCGTGCCAGCTGGGCGGCGCGGACGACGACAGGCTCATCATCCGTAACCTTCTGCTTCACCTAGACGATTCCGCGCGAGCTTGGCTGGAGCATCTCCCCGCCCGCACGATCCGCGACTGGTCCGATCTGGTCAAGGTTTTCGTGGGGAACTTCCAGGGCACATACGTGCGCCCTGGGAACTCGTGGGATCTTCGCAGCCGCCGCCGTAAGTCCGACGAGTCATCGCAGGATTTTATCGGGCGCTTCTCGAAGAAGTGCACCGAACTGCCCAACGTGGCCGGCACTGCCATCATCAGTGCGTTTCTTGACGGCATGACCTGCAAGGAGCTCGTCCATGAGCTGGGCCGGAAGACGCCAACCACCGCCAACGAGCTGTTCGAGGTGGCGACCAACTTCGCCTCCGGCGAGGATGCGGTGGGAGCGATTTTTCACAATGGCAACGACAAAGGAAAGCGGGAGGAGGGAGATGCCGAGGGGACGCATCCCGCAACCCCAAGAAAAACAAGAGGAACAAGCGGAAGGAAAGAAGAGCAAGAAGGAGGCGGACTCCGAGGACGATCTCGTCGCTGCGGCTGACCGCAAGGCCCCCCCGAGGTCCTCCGGGGCCCAGGGCGTTTGACGACATGCTCAAGAAGCCCTGCCCTTTCCACAAGTTTCCCGTCAAGCACACCATGGGGAGTGTGACTTGGCCTGCCGTTTCTACCAGAAGCTGCCCCCGCCCGAGGACAAGAAAAAGAAGGAGGAAGAGGGCAAAGGCGACGGATTCCCTGAGGTCCACGACGTCTTCATGATCATTGGGGGGCTACCGGCGAACCTCACCCCACGCCAGATCAAGCGTGAGCGCCGTGAGGTCTTCTCGGTGCGTCCAGCCACTCCACAGTACCTGCTGTGGTCCGCCAACGCCATCACATACAACCTCGACGACCATCCGCTCTACATGCCGAACCCGGGACGGTACCCGCTCGTGGTCGACCCCGTCATCGGCAACGTGCGGCTCACCAAGGTGTTGATGGACGGCGGCAGCGCCTTCAACATCCTCTACTCCGAGACCCTCAGCCTGTTGGGGATTGAGCGCCCGCAACTCCGGCCCTGCAGCTTTCCTTTTCAGGGCATAGTGCCAGGTAAGCGTGCCTGGCCCCTCGGGCAGATCGACCTCCCGGTCTTCTTTGGGACGCCATTGAACTTCCGCAAGGAGGTCATCACCTTCGACGTGGTCGACTTCCGAGGAACCTATCATGGTATCCTCGGAGATCCCGCGTACGCAAAGTTCATGGCCGTCCCCAACTCACTACAAAAAATCTGGGCTTTTATAACAAACTAAAAGTGTCATGCAATGTACAGAATTTGTCACAAAATGAATGGTATGACGAAAAACCACCGTCATGGCGGTCGTCATATATCGACCGTCGCTAAATGTACCTTGTGACGATAATATGGAAACCCGTCATAAAATATGGTGACCTTTTGTGACGGTTTGGTTGCGCCGTCATATATTGTTATCATTTAATGACAACTACAACTGTCACATATTGGTTGGTCAACTCGTCACCTAATACATCAACCGTCACAAATTGTATACTGGGAACCCTAATTTAAACAAATTATTGTGACGATAGGGCATATTTTATGACATTTACATTGTGTCTTGTTAATGTATGACAGTTGATACATCTCGAGATGACTCCAGTGTCGTTATACAATTACCTTCATTCCATAACAAATGTGGCATTGCCATATGTATTAATTCAATGACGAATGTCACACAAACGATTCCAGCATTCTCATCACAGCTCATACATATTAGCCAAGCCATCAACATACATTCTACAGCATAAGACAGAAGACACAATTGCTTGCAGGTTCAAATATCACACTAGTTTCAGGTTTCATCACACATGTTCAAACATACAAACAAATGCAAATAAGTTGCACATTGTTTCGACAACATAGTGCACAAAGTCATTCTAACAAAGCGAGTTTGGCGTTCTCGCAATCTAGCAAAAGTTTAGGCAAAGGCATCATCAAGCGATACATCATGCGGACCTACCTCAATATTTCTGAAGTTTTCTGCGTTAGTCGCTTCAAACTTGGTATGCATCCCCTCACTTCTTGGGTCCGGCACAACAAATTTTGGTTTTCTTCAAGTGCCGCTTGGTTTGCTTCAATGAGGCCTGTTGAGCAAGAATCTGTGCTTCCAACTGTTCCTCCTTCACATGAAGGAAAATATTGGCACTTTTATTAAATGTGAACCCTATTAGATGTGGACATAGCTGTTACTCAACCAAATTTAAAATCACCAAGTATTATAGAGCAACAAACTGAATCATCTATTACTTATGAACTGGTGGCAAACAATTTCATTGTCCAAGTATTATAGAGCAACAAACCCAATCATCTATTACTTATCATGTAAAGGTACAGTTAGAGAATATTTAATAGCAGCCAATGCACATAAGCAGTGAACTTAGATAACTTGAAGTTCAGAGAAATAAGCAAGTCTAGATTCAATGTTGTAAGTAAGGACATGTTTCATAAAAAAGCTTGTCTTGTACTACAGAAGCATAAGTGTATTTCCATCCACTAATAGGTAACGAGAAGCATATGACTAACAGAATTACCACTAACAAGTAATAGATATATTGAAAAATGCCGACCTCATAAGCAATGAGACCTCACTACAAATCATAGAGCCGACCATATTGCATCAATAGGAGACCACAATGGCTGGTAAAGGAAGGTAGAGACAATTAGCAATGAGCATACCGGCATCCTGAGAATGAAACTTCCGAACCTAGGATATTAGCATAGACTAGTGATATAGACACATATGCACCTGATTTCACTTAGCCATCTCATCACCAAAAAAAACTTAAGACACTGCAAGTAACTAAGAAAGGATAGTGCATTAGAATTTATCCATGAAATTAATAGGGGAGAGACTGCAGCTAAAATATAAATTCATTTCACAAAAAACATCAAGGTAGCTAAAAATCATATATTTACTAAATCTGGATTTCTTTTACAACTGGACTCCTAAATATGATATACAAAACTGGAGCAATGTTAGCTTTATTTTACAGAAAACAACACCACTTTGTCCACTAATAAGCCCCAATGACTCATGATCTGCAGTCATCTAGTTTTACTGCATATAATTAGGTACATAACTGATGCTACTAATAACAAATAGAGCACATTATTACTTGACAAGCACAACAGTCTATAAATAGCTAAATAATAACATCTTTGTTTATTTATATATAATAATAACAAGCACTTGTGTATGTATAATTATTCTGAATCACAATTGCTAAATAAATTTATTTAGATTTCACTCTCATAAGCGTGAATAGTTTTTTTCATCATCAAATGTGCAACATTTCTAGGCAAAGCTCAGGGGATTCACTCATTCAAACAAATTCATTCAAGTACTCAGCGAGGGACAGGATGGAGGATTTGAAGTGCATACCCGGATAGTTAGCATCGACACTTCTCGGACGACGGATGCTGCCCACATGCCCGTGCTCCATGCCCGTGCTCCATGCCTTTGGGGTGCTGCCGCAAAACTAGCCATCGCTGCCGTTTCACGCTCCTAGGGCCACGCGCCATGGATCTCATTGCCCCCCCACAAAGTGAGCAAGACTTTATTATAGGGAAAGTGAACTAGCTAGGCCATAGGCGTCCACACGGTTGTTTAGCGCCCCGCAGTTGTGTGCCGCACGTCTTCTCCCACAGCGTCGTCGGCTCCCAAACCGACAAATGGCAGCTATTTAGCATGTCTTCATATCAGTACAATATTGCATAAATTCAGAATACATACAACATGTCTAAATATCATTATCGCATTGGTCATCATTGGTCGTGAATTTTTTTTAATACAGCCACCTCATTTAGCTGCACTTGTCTGAATAATAGATTTACATGAGAATTGAGATACTCAGCAGAATTTGTCCCCAATTCGCAGTTCACAAGCTAACTAGTTATTTATCCCATTTGGACCCGTCCAGACAAGCCCCAAAGCTAACTAGGCACCTAGCCGTGAATGACATCCAGCAAATAAGCTGACAAAACTGAAAATTAACTAAGCAATGTACATCGCCATGGCATTAGAGACCTAGAAAAATCATTGTACAACAGTAAAAGGCTAACTAGCTAGCCATCATTTCAATCCGTAAGTGAGGACATAACTGAAAATGGAGAAGCACAACAAAAATCTCCGGGGAAAGCAACTAAGCAAGCACACACATTCAGATCTACTCATGTCTCATGGAGAGAGTGCAGAACTAAAGGCAAGACAGGAGAGTGGATTACCTCCGGCACGGTCGTAGAGTTGGAGAAATTAGAGGAATGTAGGAGGCGCCATTTGTCGGTTCAACCGGCGTCGGTGTGGGTCGAAGTGTGAGCGGCACGCTTCTCGCTTCACGCCTTCCTGGGCAGCAAAGGCACAGGCGCGCACAGTTCACGAGGTGGAGGCCATGGAGGGCGGCGGCTGGTCGGTGAGCCTTGCCGCCGAAAGCGGCGGCGGCGGGGCGACTTGGCGGGCGGGAGCTAAGATTGAGTGGCTTAAATGGCAAATGAAAACCCTAGGGCGAGTTACGTGTGGTTTTGACTAGGCGAGGGTTGCCGTCGACCGTTCGATCGTATAGACGGCCACACTATAAGAAATCCTTCTTTCTATGACAAAATGCCTCATGACGGGGCTAATTTTTGTCATATAATGTAACATAATATGACAAAAATTTTCTGAAGCGTCATCAAATCAGAGATCTAGAACTATTTATGGCGACACTATTTTTTTTGTCACATAAAGATACCAAGTGTCGTCACAAAATATCGATCGCTAGGAGCCCGGTCGGCAATTTGCGAATTTATGACGATGCATATAGTTTTTATGTGACGATAGTAGACCATCACTAAATGTTTTATCAAATATGTCAAATGAAGAGGGGCTAGACCCTTGATCCATGTCTGTTGGACTCGGAGTTGGGCCTCAGCCCATGTGAAAATATAGAGGGGTCCGGGTGGAGGGAGATAGGTAGGGCCCGAAATAGAAGGGCCGAGAGATGTTTTTTCTTTTTCTTCTTTTTTCTTTTTAATTTGTAAATCGATTTTGAGATCAAATTCAAGAGCTTTAAAGTGTTCAAACAAATTCAGGTGAAGAAATGATCAATACCAAATTTATAGATCTCGATGAGTTGTATAACTTTATTGTTGCTCACTTTTTCATTCGAAATCATTTTACTATGTAAAGATTATATTTGAGTTTATCAAATTTTAAAACACAAATTTTGAAACCCAAAAACGATTTTTAGCTGAAAAAATCATGAACATAACATTTGTACAACTCGTCAAGATCAACACTTTTTATTTTAGTCATTCGTTCATCCGACAAAGTTATAATAATATTGTTCACAAATTTTACACATCTCTCTCATAGTTTATAAAACTATAAGAGAGATGTGTAAAATTTATGAATAATGTTACTATCACTTTGTCGGATGAACAAATAATCAAAATAAAGTTTGTAGATCTCGATGAGCTTTGCAATCTTGTTGTTGATGACTTTTTCATTTAAAATTATTTAGTATCCCAAAAAAATCTGTTTGAATTCTTCAAATTTTGAATTTCGAATTTCAAATTGTTCAAAGTATGTCAAATGAACAAATGACTAAAACCAAAGTAGTAGATCTTAATGAGGTCTACAATTTTGTTATTGATAATTTTTTCATTTAAAGTCATTTATGTTTCTAAACTTAAGTCTAAACTTGTCATATATTAAAAAAATTAAAAAACATACACACACGGGCTACTAATTCCCCTTCGGCCGGGGCTGGGACGGCTGCTAGGCCACCGGACGTCTCTACTCCTCCTCTCAAGCGCCTCCGAGCAGCGAGCACGAGCTCTAGCGTGCCCATAAGCAAACGGCCAACAACGGTTGCGACACTCCAAGTAAGTATTCCAGTTTCATTCGTCGTTCTTTGATTTTTTATATTCTTTAGCTTTGCATTATTCAAACCTTGGGGTCAAATGTTGTAGGCCGAGCTGCAGCAACTTCAGGCCCAGCACGAGGCCGAGCTGGTTATGCGGGTTGCCGAGCGTCAGAGAATACAAGCTTTGGAGGCCCAACAAGAAGGTTTGCTCAAGTTGGTGCAACAAATTGGGCAACAACAAGGTTGGCAGCTCCCAGAAAACCTACTCGCACCACCACAACCAACACATCGTCCAGATTCTACTCCGGTGAGTATGAGTACGAATGTGTTACTTTCTATGCTCATGCTTAGTGTCAAACCTAGTGATGGCACGCCTCTTTGGATTTGTTGATGTGTGGGCCTTCGTGCGATTTGTTCATGTGTCGGGCTACGTCTTTGGAAATGTGTTTGTCGCCCTTTCGTGCCTCTCTTGCAAGTTTTGGGAACCTCCACGTGCAGGGGGAGGTGCTGTTGAAATTTTTAACTTTTGTTTGAACTATTTACATTTTTTTCTCCTCACTCACGTGCAATCTCTTCTCTTTTGTGCAGCATCAATCGGGCGGCGGCCAAACCATTGCGGAGAGTCACCGGCATCGCACGTCGGGCCCCCCCACCCGGATCGCCGGGATCGCACGTTTAGGCGTCCCAACCCTCACAGATCGCCATGAGCATTTGGCGGATTTTTTTATGTATTAAACTTGTGAACTTGTGGACTATGAGCTTGTGGTTTGTAACATATTGTGGATTTCGGACAAGTCTAGGAAGGATAAGATAATATGCCTATGGAATGATTGCGGAGTGGAGATATAGGTGGATTGCGGAAGCGAGAAAGAGGATATGTATGCAAGATGATATGCGGGGAAGGCAAGATAACTTAAACGAAGAACATAAACATGAATATAAAGATACAATATAGATCAACAAATAAATTAATTGAATTTAAACACAGAAATTAGATGAACATAGACAATATAAACATAAAGAAGTAAATAGATATAAATATTTTTTTGTAATTTTTTAATGATAGATGCGAGAACATAAACAACACAGAGAACATAAATAACAAAGTCTGGATTATATTAGGTACCTTGATAGACGAAGGTGAATCTTACGTGTAGTACACCAGGATCTTGATACACACGAACAAAGTACAACACTTGTTTACAAGACTCTTACAAGACTCTCACACTTGAACTCAGATGCGAGTTCTTTATTTCACACTACTACAATACTAGGTAGATAAGTGGTGGATGGTGGTGGTAGTGATCTTCGGCGATGGTGTGTGGATGGTGATCCCGAGAATGTGGTGGTGCTTCGAGGATGGGATGCTGAGGATGGTGAGGAGGATGGTGATCTTTGAGGATGCCTTGAAGGATGCGTTGTTGCCCTTCATCTTCTTATATAGTGGTGGTGAAGGCACGATCATCATGGCTTCCTTGATTTAGATCTTGCATTATTGAGGTGTTATAATGCTACTTTTGACTCATGCTTGTATTATTGGATCTTCATGATGATACTTTTGACTATCTTGGGGCTTCATGATAATACCTTTTGACTATATCTTGGCTTTCATGATGATACTTTTTTGACTATATCGGCATTATTGGCCTCATGATGACACTTTTGACTGTATCACGGCATTATTGGGAATCTTCATAATTATTCTTTTGACTTCACAAAGGTGGTGAAGCATCTTATCCATAAACATTATGATAGCTTCTTTTGAATTTTTAGAGGTCCTCATGATACTTTTAGACTTTTGGGAAGATGATCTTATCCTTTTAGTCATCTTCTTGAGAATCTATCATTGGTGCCGCTTACGTGCCATCAATTTCATTAGGTTTGCCACATCTCTTGCCAAGACATGAATTGTCGATATTCTTTTTCGTAGTTGTGTTTCTTCACCATAATCCGGTCTTATTAACCTTCCAACACATCTTGTACTTGGACCCAAATAACCTTGGTATTCGGCGGGGAAAATCCTCATAATTTTATTCGGAAAACCATCGATAAGTAGGATCAAATCTAATATTTTCTTCAAGCTCTTTGGCTTCATTGAAAATTCTCCAATTGTCATGATTTGTATCTTTGGAGAGTAATTCTTTATATTCTTGCCCCAACTCATAGTATTCACTTCTAGGAAAGTTGTAATGCCCTTTCTTTGATGTAGACATCATGCATAGCAGGCCTCAATGGTGGAGTGAACCTTGGTGGAGATGAGTAGAATATTATCTTGACTTTTCCCTTTACATAGTATATCTTCTTGCAGGCTTCTTTGATGGTTGTTCCTAGATCGAGAAAGAAGGATTTCTTCCATTGATCCATAGACTGCATGAATCAGCCCATGATCTATCATAGTTTGTAAAGAGATATCTTCATTGAAAATATGTCTGCAGGCTTCTAAAATATTTCAAATTTATATCAGCTGGAGAATGATGTATTTGTGTGCAAATTTTGGATGATCAATTTGTTGTCAAGATAAAAGAATGGGAATATATGAATATGGACATATATCCCACGGTGTTTATCTTTTCCAGTGTATAGGTTCAGGAAATAATCTTGGAGGCCATAAAATATCTTCATCTGTCTTTGCTGGTATTTTTCCCAGATTAGGTCAATGATATCTTGGGTGAGGATTGAAAGGGTTTGCTCGGTTTTGAAACTTCGGCTTGGGGATGAGGAGCTCATAGGGAGTCTTTGGTACTTATTGTGAAAGGCTTGTGTCTTTTGAGCAAGGCAAAATTTGGTTTCATTAGAGGTGCTTTCTTTGGGGACATAGGTAGGATCATGGATCTCATGGATGGCTGAGTTTGAGTGGAGGCATCTTTGGTATGCGTAGTCTTATCTCGAGACATCTTATTCTTTGGCCTTTCCTTTTGAGGGAAAGTATCTTGTTGAGATTGGAATATCTCGAGAATCACATATTTTGTGATCCAATAACTTTGATTGATTCATCTTGATCATATAATTTTGGAGAAATCTTTTTTAAGATCGATAAATTTGAAGATCCTTCTTCAAGATAGTCTTTGATCTTGTCCAAATCTTTTCTTTCCACCAAGGGAAAGTCATCGATAATTTTGAAGATCTCCTCTCGTGTGTGCCGAGAAAGATCATCAAATCTGGGGTCTTTGCTCATACTTTTGAAATAATATGCAAGCCCATTTAAAGCATGAGCTTTATCTTTTTTGGTCTTGACTTGCCAGAGCATGTTTAACAGCCCTTGCTGCAAATCATTTACCTTAAAATTATGATTGAAGCGATTATGATCTCATACGGAAGTGCCGGCAACCTCCATGTACTCATCCGTATGAGATGTTCATACTTCAGAAGAGGAGCCATCTCTAGATATTCTTTGCATCGAGAAGAGTCTCTTTTGTTAGGACTAGAAAACAATTATGCATTATTTCCCTTTTTTGAAACATTATTTTCTCAGAGACATTTTCCATAATCTGATTTACTTTTTCTATCTTTGAAGAAAAAGATAATATTATTTCTTTTTCATTTATCTGAAAACGGATACCATCTTTCGTAACTATAAAGGGGACGGATAAAGGAAAGGAAAGGTGTCCCTAGAATAACATCTTGTTTTAGATTTTCTACTAAAAGAAACGATGTTTTTTTATACGAATATTATCAATGCAGATATGAACCTCGGGGATTTTATAATTTACCTTCAACTGGTTGCCTTCGGAGAGAATGAATCTTATGAGTAGTTTTTTCAAAATACCACGAGTGGAATAATATCTTGTCGAATGCAATTCACATCGGCTCGAGAATCTAGAAGAGTATTATATGTGAATCTAAATCCATCATGGAATTCATATGCTATTTCGGTGTACCATTTACGTTTTGAAGTATTTCTCGATAGAGCCGACCAACTCATCATCTTCGGGCTCTTCTTTACAACCTTTTCAGCAATCATATCTTTGTAGTCTCTTTTCTCTCGTAGCTCTAAGTTTTGAATCCTTCTTTGGTGATCTCTTAATTCTTCTTTGATAAAATCATATTCTTTTAAAGAGATCCTCAAGGCTTAGCTGCTTGTTTTTTTTTTTTTAGATCTTCAACCCTTTTGAAGACCTCATATGAGAACAAAATTTCTTTTTCTGGATTTCAGTCACCAATTTATCTTTGTCATTTTTCACCCTTGATAAGAATCTTTTAAGAACAATCTCCTTTTCTTCGGATCCTGTATGGTATCAAAGGTATCTAAAATAAATTGTTCTAAATCTGTGAGAACCAAAATATTTTCATCGATTCTTCTTGAGAGGTTCCTTGTTCATAACATGAACATTCATTATTTTCACAACAGTTTACCTCGATATCATCCTCATTTTTAGAGCTAGTATCACCCCCGATGTTGTTCAAGATCGGCCTAATCTTCCCTTGACATCTTGAGAATTTGATTCTAGTAAGGCTTGGATCTCTTGTTTTACCTTTGATTTGTAGCAATTTGAAGCCTTATGACCCTTTCGTCCACACTTAAAACAAACTAGATCAGTCACCATGAAAGGTCGTATTAATGATAGAAATGGAGTTCCTAGGATTACTCCTTGCTTGAGGTTTTTGATGAGCAAAAATGATGTTTTAAGACATACTCAGAAATACACACATGAACTTCAGGAATCTTGTGGCTTACTTGGAGTAGGTTGCCATTGGCAGCGTGGACTTTGTGGGATGATTTTTCAAAATATCTAAAAGGAACAATACCTTCTCTGTTGGCAGCGTGGACTTTTTGGGATGATTTTTTCAAAATATCTAAAAGGAACAATTTTTATCACGAAGTTTGAAACCATCTATCAAAGTTTTGTATCTGAAGTTGAAACCATCATGAAACTTGTATAGAATTTCAGCATACCATTTTTGCTTAAAATATCTTTCTATGGATCCAATTAATCCTTCCTCCTGAATATCATTCTTATTATCAAAGTTCTGGAGTTCAAGGATTTGTACCTTTCCTTTGAGGTTCCTTAGATCTTCCTTTATGAGATTGTATTCTTTCAGAAGGTCTTCAAGATCTAATTGCTTGCTTCTCTTCTCTGGGTCCTTAATACAATTGGAAAGCTTTTCGTAGATCCGAACCTCTTGTTCGGGTTTCATCTGCTGACTTTTCTTTGTCATATTGAACTTCGATAAGAATTCCTTAAAGTTGATCCCTTTTTTTCTCTAGATTACGTATAGAGTCGGAGATATCTAGAACAAATTGTTCTAGATTAGTAAGAACAAAGATATTCTTACTTGGTTCTTCCTCGGAGGTATCTTGTTGATAAAGCTCATAATCTTCATAGCCTTTTTCTTCAGAAATATCTTTACCTTTGGTGATACCATAAATTAGGCTTTGGTCCGAACTATCTTTTTTAGATTCTAAATCAAGCATGGTTTGGATATCTGTCTTATTTTTGGTTTATAGCGGTTTGAGGTCTTATGACCCTTTTGGAAGTACTTAGACAAAACCAAGCTTTGATGCTTTGGAATTCTTTTAAAGGTACTTCTTTTGCTATAAATCCTTTTATAGATTTTGTGTGAACTCCTCTTTACGGATTTCACGGGGATCTTGAAAGCCAAATTGATTGCCACCGTCTCTCAAATCCTTTTTGTTGAAAGCCTTTTGCTTCTTGAAGCGCCTTTTAGGATCATAACATAGCTTCGATCCTATCATTTGTATTATTTGGACAGATTTTTCTATATCGGTTTTTGATGGTCTTTACCTTTGTCCCCTTTTTTCTTTCAATGGATTTTTTGCCTTTTCGATGAATGGGGAAGATAAAACCAGATATATGTTTTTTCTCCAAAAATTCTGATCGGGATCTAGGAGATTATAAGATTTTGATAAGAAGAGATCTTTGTTCCTTCGGGAGTCTGATGTGGTCTTGTTCTTCAAATCAATTGACTGTCTAGGAAGCCCTATGACAATCCTATGAGTGTCTTTCTTTTCTTCATTTGTCATGGAAGCTTTGGCAAACATAAATATTTGATGACATATGGTAAGAATTTGGTGTCTATCAAGATAGAATTCTTTACCATCAAAGCATGTCACCTTGACTATATGAAGCCACTTTCCTAAATGAAGATCGCATATGTTGAACTGGGATAAAAGTTTCTTGATATGGCCATTTGGGTCATTATTTTGAAGAATCTAATCTCCTTAATATCATCTCCACTTTCTTTATCAGAAATCTGATTGATATCTTTGTTGATCTTTAGGTCTTCTAGCTCACTAGCTAACTTACTGATGAGCCTTTTGGGAACAGAAGATCCCATAGCCTTTTGTTTTTCTGGTTGTGGAACACAAGGCGAGACAACTATTTGAGTATTGGAAACCTCATCATGAAGGCTAGATGGGAGGTTTACCTCTACTTCACTTTGATTGGGTTTCGTCCCGACATCTATGCGGCCTGATTGTTGGCTAGGGTCATGCAAAATATATATCGAAGGGTTTTGTCGTTCTATATGGTGGTCTATAGGTTCATCATGCGTGACTTTGGATATATTTTTGAGAGGACAAGGCTTGATGTTTTCTCCTTTGGTGTTGGTTTCTAATTGCATGGGCTCGGAAGGTGGATGAGCAGATTTTTTTACGCCTTCCATTGGTAGACTTTTCTTTAGAGACTGTTTCATCATGGTTGCCTTGATGTCGGACTTCAGATTCAATCTCATCTTTTTTTGTTGAGAGCCTGATTTGAGGAGTTCCTCAAAATGTACGATCTGGCTATTTTCATACCAATCAAAGAAGAATATATTCTTCTTACGCTCCATCATTTCTTTGTGCCACACTTCTCTAATTTTTAACCTCAAAAGGCTGGTCCACATTTTTGAAATATCTTTCTTTTTTGGCTTTATTTTTTGGAAGAGCTATCTCTCTACGAAGAAGTTCTTTATCTATTTGGAAATTCCCCTCTTTTAAGGTTGAAACACCTTTTGTTTGGCATTCAGGGTTGTCAACCTCAAAAACATTGATTTCAAAGGTAGAGATTGAGGGTTCATAGGAGCTATCAGGGATGTCAACCTCAAAAACATTGATTTCAAAGGTAGAGATTGGGGTTTCATAGGAGCTATCTTCGTACATAGCAAAATCAATATTTTTTTATTTTTTAGAGTATATAACATCATGCATGAAAGAAGATTCTTTAAAGAGACTAGATGATGCATCTTTTTATAGACATGGTCTTAACCGACTTATCAACTTTGCTACACGAGGCTACTGGACCTATCGGAAGCACTAAGAGTCTTTGCTAACCAAGACATCTTATACGAAGACAAAGGAGTTTAGATGGGTAGTTTCGGTCCAACGGCGGGGTAAAAACCTCACAATTAAGATCAAGATCAACGGCGGGGTAAAACCTCACAATTAAGATCAACCTATAGGGTGTATGGTTTCAGTCCAACGGCGGGGTAAAACCTCACAATTACGATCAACTCACTCCTGCGGGTTTGAGCTTGGCGGCAAATCAAAGCGTTTCAACACGGCCTTTGGAAAATCCAACGTTTCCACGCCACAACGCCTCACTTCGGCTAAAAGGCTCGAACCGGGCTGCTCAGCGGGTCAATCAAGCTCTTATCGGAGGAAGCAATCTCGCGACTACGGCCTACCAACACGCTACGGGGATCTCGCGGCCGATCTTCGCGACTACGGCCTACTACCACACCCTCCCCCCCCCCGTTCGGAGAAGATGGCTTGGGGAGCTCGGGCTACCTAGGCTCAACACTTGTTTATAAGACCGGTGTGCACCGGGTGGTTCAGGTCTAGGAAGGATAAGATAATATGCCCATACATATCTTCTTCCGCTATCCACCTATATCTCCTCCGTAATCATTCCATAGGCATATTATCTTATCCTTCCTAGGAAGGATACGGTATCGGAGCCTAGGTAGCCCGAGCTCCCCAAGCCATCTTCTCCGAACGGGGGGGAGAGGGTGTGGTAGTAGGCCGTAGTCGCGGAAGATCGGTCGCGGAGGTCCCCGTAGCGTGTTGGTAGGCCGTAGTCGCGGAGATTGCTTCCCTCTGATAAGAGCTTGGATTGACCCGTTGAGCAGCCTGGTTCGACCCGTTGAGCCTTTTAGCCGAAGTGAGGCGTTGTGGCGTGGAAACGTTGGATTTTCCAGTGCTGTGTTGAAACGTTTGGATTTGCTGCCAAGCTCAAACCCAGAGGAGTGAGTTGATCGTAATTGTGAGGTTTTACCCTGCCGTTGGACTGGAAACCATACACCCTATAGGTTGATCTTAATTGTGAGGTTTTACCCTGCCGTTGATCTTGATCTTAATTGTGAGGTTTTTACCCCCGCCGTTGGATTTGGAAACTACCCATCTAAACTCCTTTGTCTTCGTATAAGATGTCTTGGTTAGCAAAGACTCTTAGTGTTTTCGATAGGTCTGTAGCCTCGTGTAGCGGTGTTGATAAGTCGGTTAAGACCATGTCTATAAAAGATGCATCATCTAGTCTCTTTAAAGAATCTTCTTTCATGCATGATGTTATATACTCTAAAAATAAAAAGATATTGATTTTGCTATACACGAAGATAGCTCCTATGAAACCCCCAATCTCTACCTTTGAAATCAATGTTTTTGAGGTTGACATCCCCGATAGCTCCTATGAACCCTCAATCTCTACCTTTGAAATCAATGTTTTTGAGGTTGACAACCCCGAATGCCAAACAAAAGGTGTTTCAACCTTAAAAAGAGGGAATTTCCAAATAGATAAAGAACTTCTTCGTAGAGAGATAGCTCTTCCAAAAAAATAAAGCCAAAAAAAGAAAGATATTTCAAAAATATGGACCAGCCTTTGAGGTTAAAAATTAGAGAAGTGTGGCACAAAGAAATGATGGAGCGAAGAAGAATATATTCTTCTTTGATTGGTATGAAAATAACCAAATCAGACATTTTGAGGAACTCCTCAAATCAGGCTCTCAACAAAAGGATGAGATTGAATCGAAGTCGACATCAAGGCAACCATGATGAAACAGGTCTCTAAAGAAAAGTCTACCAATGGAAGGCGAGAAAGAATCTGTTCATTCACCTTCTGAGCCCGTGCAATTAGAAACCAACACCAAAGGAGAAAACATCAAGCCTTGTCCTCTCAAAAATATATCCAAAGTCACGCATGACGAACCTATAGACCACCATATAGAACGACAAAACCCTTCAGATATATCTTTGCATGACCCTAGCCAACAATCATTTTGCATAGATGTCGGGGACGAAACCCAATCAAAGTGAAGTAGAGGTAAACCTCCCATCTAGCCTTCATGATGAGGTTTCCAATACTCAAATAGTTGTCTCGCCTTGTGTTCCACAACCAGGAAAACAAAAGGCTATGGGATCTTCTGTTCCCAAAAGGCTCATCAGTAAGTTAGCTAGTGAGCTAGAAGACCTAAAGATCAACAAAGATATCAATCAGATTTCTGATAAAGAAAGTGGAGATGATATTAAGGAGATTAGATTCTTCAAAATAATGACCCAAATGGCCATATCAAGAAACTTTTATCCCAGTTCAACATATGCAGATCTTCATTTAGGAAAGTGGCTTCATACAGTCAAGGTGACATGCTTTGATGGTAAAGAATTCTATCTTGATAGACACCAAATTCTTACCATATGTCATCAAATGTTTATGTTTGCCAAAGCTTCCATGACAAATGAAGAAAAGGAAGACACTCATAGGATTGTCATAGGGCTTCCTAGACAGTCAATTGATTTGAAGAACAAGACTACATCAGACTTCCGAAGGAACAAAGATCTCTTCTTATCAAAATCTTATAATCTCCTAGATCCTGATCAGAATTTTTGGAGAAAAAAACATATATCTGGTTTATCTTCCCCATTCATCGAAAAGGCAAAAAATCCATTGAAAGAAAAAGGGGACAAAGGTAAAGACCATCAAAAACCAGATATAGAAAAATCTGTCCAAATAATACAAATGATAGGATCGAAGCTATGTTATGATCCTAAAAGGCAGTTCAAGAAGCAAAAGGCTTTCAACAAAAAGGATTTGAGAGACGGTGGCAATCAATTTGGCTTTCAAGATCCCTGTGAATCCAGAAAGAGGAGTTCACACAAAATCTATAAAAGGATTTATAGCAAAAGAAGTACCTTTAAAAGAATTCCAAAGCATCAAAGCTTGGTTTTGTCTAAGTACTTCCAAAAGGGTCATAAGACCTCAAACTGCTATAAACCAAAAATAAGACAGGATATCCAAACCATGCTTGATTTAGAATCTAAAAAAGATAGTTCAGACCAAAGCCTAATTTATGGTATCACCAAAGGTAAAGATATTTCTGAAGAAAAAGGCTATGAAGATTATGAGCTTTATCAACAAGATACCTCTGAGGAAGAACCAAGTAAGAATATCTTTGTTCTTACTAATCTAGAACAATTTGTTCTAGATATCTCTGACTCTATACAGAATCTAGAGGAAAAAGGGATCAACTTTAAGGAATTCTTATCAGAAGTTCAATATGACAAAGAAAAGTCAGCAGATGAAACCCAGAACAAGAGGTTCAGATCTATAGAAAAGCTTTCCAATTGTATTAAGGACCCAGAGAAGAGAAGCAAGCAATTAGATCTTGAAGACCTTCTGAAAGAATACAATCTCATAAAGGAAGATCTAAGGAACCTCAAAGGAAAGGTACAAATCCTTGAACTCCAGAACTTTGATAATAAGAATGATATTCAGGAGGAAGGATTAATTGGATCCATAGAAAGATATTTTAAGCAAAAATGGTATGCTGAAATTCTATACAAGTTTCATGATGGTTTCAACTTCAGATACAAAACTTTGATAGATTCGGGTGTAGATGTAAACTGCATCAGAGAAGGTATTGTTCCTTTTAGATATTTTGAAAAATCATCCCACAAAGTCCACGCTGCCAACAGAGAAGGTATTGTTCCTTTTAGATATTTTGAAAAATCATCCCACAAAGTCCACGCTGCCAATGGCAACCTACTCCAAGTAAGCCACAAGATTCCTGAAGTTCATGTGTGTATTTCTGGAGTATGTCTTAAAACATCATTTTTGCTCATCAAAAACCTCAAGCAAGGAGTAATCCTAGGAACTCCATTTCTATCATTAATACGACCTTTCATGGTGACTGATCTAGTTTGTTTTAAGTGTGGACGAAAGGGTCATAAGGCTTCAAATTGCTACAAATCAAAGGTAAAACAAGAGATCCAAGCCTTACTAGAATCAAATTCTGAAGATGTCAAGGGAAGATTAGGCCAGATCTTGAACAACATCAGGGGTGATACTAGCTCTAAAAATGAGGATGATATCGAGGTAAACTGTTGTGAAAATAATGAATGTTCATGTTATGAACAAGGAACCTCTGAAGAAGAATCAGATGAAAATATTTTGGTTCTCACAGATTTAGAACAATTTGTTTTAGATACCTTTGATACCATACAGGATCCAGAAGAAAAGGAGATTGTTCTTAAAAGATTCTTATCAAGGGTAAAAAATGACAAAGATAAATTGGTGACTGAAATCCAGAAAAAGAAATTTTGTTCTGCAGATGAGGTCTTCAAAAGGGTTGAAGATCTAAAAAAGAAAAACAAGCAGCTAAGCCTTGAGGATCTCTTAAAAGAATATGATTTTATCAAAGAAGAATTAAGAGATCACCAAAGAAGGATTCAAAACTTAGAGCTACGAGAGAAAAGAGACTACAAAGATATGATTCTTTGAAAAGGTTGTAGAAAGGAAGAGCCCGAAGATGATGAGTTGGTCGGCTCTATCGAGAAATACTTCAAACAGAAATGGTACACTGAAATAGCATATGAATTCCATGATGGATTTAGATTCACATATAATACTCTTCTAGATTACGGAGCCGATGTGAATTGCATTCGACAAGATATTATTCCACTCGGGTATTTAAAAAAAAAAACTACTCATAAGATTCATTCTTTTTGAAGGCAACCAGTTGAAGGTAAATTATAAAATCCCTGAGGTTCATATCTGCATTGATAATATTCGTATAAAAACATCGTTTCTTTTAGTAGAAAATCTAAAACAAGATGTTATTCTAGGGACACCTTTCCTTTCCTCTATCCGTCCCTTTATATTTACGAAAGATGGTATCCGTTTTTCAGATAAATGAAAAAGAAATAATATTATCTTTTTCTTCAAAGATAGAAAAAGTAAATCGATTATGGAACATGTCTACGAGAAAATAATGTTTCAAAAAAGGGAAATAATGCATAATTGTTTTCTAGTCCTAACAAAAGAGACTCTTCGATGCAAAGCAATATCTAGAGATGGCTCCTCTCTTGAAGTATGAACATCTCATACGGATGAGTACATGGAGGTTGCCGGCACTTCCAGAAGGAGATCATAATCGCTTCAATCATAATTTTAAGGTAAATGATTTGCAGCAAAGGTTCATTAAACATGCTCGGCAAGTCAAGACCAAAAAAAAGATAAAGCTCATGCTTTAAATGGGCTTGCATATTATTTCAAAAGTATGAGCAAAGACCCCAGATTTGATGATCTTTTCGGCACTGAGAGGAGATCTTTAAAATTATCGATGACTTTCCCTTGGTGGAAAGAAAAGATTTGGACAAGATCAAAGACTATCTTGAAGAAGGATCTTCAAATTTATCGGATCTTAAAAATATTTCTCCAAAATTATATGATCAAGATGAATCTGAATCAAAGTTATTGGATCACAAAATATGTGATTACGAGATATTCCAATCTCAACAAGATACTTTCCCTCAAAAGGAAAGGCCAAAGAATAAGATGTCTCGAGATAAGACTACGCATACCAAAGATGCCTCCACTCAAACTCAGCCATCTGAGATCCATGATCCTACCTATGTCCCCAAAGAAAACACCTCTAATGAAACCAGCCTTGCCTTGCTCAAAAGACACAAGCCTTTCACAATAAGTACCAAAGACTCCATATGAGCTCCTCATCCCCAAGCCGAGTTTCAAAACTGAGCAAACCCTATCAATCCTTACCCAAGATATCATTGACTGATCGGGAAAAATACCGGCAAAGGCAAATGAAGGTCTTTCTTGGCCTTCAAGATTATTTCTGGATTTATACACTTTGGAAAAGATAAACACCGTGGGATATATGTCCATATTCATATATTCCCATTCTTTTATCTTGACAACAAATTGATCATCCAGCCCAGACACAAATACATCATTCTCTCGGTGATATAAATTTGAAATATTTTAGAAGCCTGCAGACATATTTATTTGAAGATATCTCTTTACAAACTATGATAGATCATGGGCTGATTCATGCAGTCTATGGATCAATGGAAGAAATCCTTCTTTTTCGATCTAGGAACGACCATCAAAGAAGCCTGCAAGAAGATATACTATGTAAAGGGAAAAGTCAAGATAATATTCTACTCATCTCCACCAAGGTTCACTCCACCATTGAGGCCTGCTATGCATGATGTCTACATCGGCAAAGGGCATTACAACTTTCCTAGAAGTGAATACTATGAGTTGGGGCAAGAATATAAAGAATTACTCTCCAAAGATACAAATCATGACAATTGGAGAATTTTCAATGAAGCCAAAGAGCTTGAAGAAAATATTAGATTTGATCCTACTTATCGATGGTTTTCAGAATAAAATTATGAGGATTTTTCCCGCCGAATACCAAGGTTATTTGGGCCCAAGTACAAGATGTGTTGGAAGGTTAATAAGACCGGATTATGGTGAAGAAACACAGACTACGAAAAGAATATCGACAATTCATGTCTTGGCAAGAGATGTGGCGAGCCTAATGAAATTGATGGCAACGTAAGCCGCACCAATGATAGATTCTAAAGAAGAGGACTAAAAAGGATAAGATCATCTTCCCAAGGTCTAAAGGTACATCATGAATGCCTCCAAAATTCAAAAGAAGCCATCATGGTGCTTCACTACCTTTGTGAAGTCAAAAGAATAATTATGAAGATTCCCAATAATCTTTGTGATACTGAGTCAAAAGTGTCATCATGAAGCCAAGATATAGTCAAAAGATATCATCATAAAGCCTAGATATAGTCAAAAGTATCATCATGAAGACCCAATAAGTCAAAAGTGTCATCATGAAGACCCAATAATGCAAAGACGAGTCAAAAGTAGCATCATGACACCTCAATGATGCATCCCTAAATTCAAAAAAAGCCATGATGACCGTGCCTTCGCCACCACTATATAAGAAGATGAAGGGCAACGCTTCAAGGCATCCTCAGCATCACCATCCTCAAAGCATCACCATATCCCGAGCACCACCGCTTGCTCGGCATCCACATACCATCATTTGAAGATCACTACCACCACTATCCACCACTTATCTACCTAATATTGTAGTAGTGTGAAATAAAGAACTCGTATCAGAGTTCAAGTGTGAGAGTCTTGTAAGAGTCTTATAAACAAGTGTTGTACTTTGTTCGTGTGTATCAAGATCACGGTGTACTACTACGGAAGGATTCACCTTCTGTCTATCAAGGTACCTAATATAATCCGGGACTTTGTTATTTATGTTCTCTGTGTTGTTCATGTTCTGCATCTATCATTAAAAAATTATAAAAAATATTTATATCTATTTACCGTTCTATATCTTTATGTTCGTTGTCTATGTTTGTCTAATTTTTATGTTTAAGTTTAATTAATTTATCTGTTGTTCTATATTGTATCTTTATATTCATGTTCATGTTATTTGTTTAAGTTATCTTGCCTTCCTGCATATCATCCTGCATACATATCTTCTTCCGCTATCCACCTATATCTCCACTCCGTAATCATTCCATAGGCATATTATCTTATCCTTCCTAGAGCCGACCACCTGGGTTCACACTCGGTATATATGCATTGTTGTCTACATGGGGAAATAAAAAAAAGAATTTTCAGAGGTGGCTTTGCCGAGTGCAATGGTCATGGCACTCGGCAAAGAAAATTCTGAAAAAAATATTAAAATAAGTCTTTGCCGAGTGCAATGGTCATGGCACTCGGCAAAGAAAATACCAAAAAAAATATTAAAACAAGTCTTTGCCCGGTGCCTGCCTCGGCACTCTAAAGAAAGAAAATACTTGAAAAAATATTAAAACAAGTCTTTGCCGAAAGTGTTGCACTCGGCAAAGATAGATTTTTTAAAAAAATGAAAATCTTTGCCGAGTGTTGCACTCGGCAAAGAAAAAAAGAAAACGGCGTGACCCGCCGGGTGGACGGCGTTAAATCTTTACCGAGCGTCACCGCGGCACTCGGTAACTCCTTTGCCGAGTGCCCGAGTTTTGGCACTCGGCAAAGCCGGCTTTACCGTTAACCTTTTTGCCGGAATTCTTTGCCGAGTGTTGCACTCGGCAAAGGCTTTGCCGAGTGCATCAGGCACTCGGCAAAGAACCCGCCTGCAGTAGTGGGCGTGGTGGATTGGTTTTTGCAACTGAGTTGAGTAGAGGCAGAGGGGAGCATTTGCAACAAAACGAGGTACGGAAAATTGCAACTGAGTTGAGTAGAGGCAGAGGGGAGCATTTGCAACAAAACGAGGTACGGAAAATTTACAAAACTCCAAGGTTTTCAAATTTGTTTGTTTCTACAAAAATGATGTGGATATATATAGATTTTTTTTAGCAAACAAAGAATAAAAAATACAGATCAGACGGAGGATATTTTGCTTCCCGTGGCGGCCCATGGATTGGGAAGCCCAAGGAAGATGGGCCAGGCGCGGGCGCGAGCGCGCCCACGTCAGCACATCCGAGTCCTCGTCGCCGCCGCCATGCTTCTCCTTTCCTCCGCCCTCTTCACCACCGCACGCTTCCCACTCGCCGTCTCCGCCCGCCTCCCAAACCCTACCACCACCCCCCTCCTCTTCGCCGGCCTCCCTTCCGCCTCCCCACTCCGCGCCTTCTGCCCCAGGGCGCGGCCCTCGCCCGCCACCTGCGCCGCCTTCTCTTCCTCCACCTCCACCTCCACCATGGCCGCCGCCGACAACCCTCTCCTCGTCGCCGACTTCGACTTCCCGCCCTTCGACCGCGTCGAGCCCAGCCACGTGCGCCCCGGCATCCGCGAACTGCTCACGCGACTCGTAAGCCATGCCTTCTTCCTCCATCCCGAGTCAAGTCTCACTCACCACTGGCGTCTGTCTGAGATTGGAATTGGATGGATCCCAAGGTTCTGACGCACGGGGGCTGCTTCATCGCAGGAGGGCGAGCTCGAGGAGCTCGAGAAGGGCGTCGAGCCCACGTGGGGGAAGCTGGTCGAGCCGCTCGAGCGCATCACTGACAGGCTCGAGGTCATCTGGGGCATGGTCGATCACCTCAAGGCCGTCAAGGACTCCGCCGATCTCCGCGCCGCCGTCGAGGAAGTCCAGGTCCACTCGACTTATCCCTTTCGGATTGCTGTTCGTTTCTTCTCGGTCCTAGCTTCTTACAGTGCGCTGTAGCAAAGCAGCTCACATGGGGCACCGCCTGATCGAATTTCTTCTTCGTCTCACAGCCCGACAAAGTCAAGTTCCAACTTAGGCTGGGGCAGAGCAAGCCTATCTACGAAGCTTTCAAGGCCATCAGGAACTCTTCCGATTGGGACACACTCAGCGATGCTCGCAAGCGTATAGTTGAAGGTCACCACCTCTGCATGTCACACTGAAACCACCCCTCCTGTGTCTAGTAGCCATGATATCATATAACTACCACCCCTCCTCTGTCTAGTAGCCATGATATCATATAACTGATGTCCACTTCCAGATCCCATGGGAGAGAACTGTGTGCGGTTCTCCTTTAGTAATATTTTTTCTTCTTTCCATATGCAGCTCAAATAAAGGAAGCTGTTCTCAGTGGAGTTGCACTTGAAGATGAACAAAGGGAGAAATTTAACCAAATCGAACAAGTAAGCCCAGATTTTGTCACTGCCGTGCCACTTGAATGACCATGCAACTAGTCACTTCTGGTTCACTTGGTTCTTCTAATCTTTACTGGTGTATATGTCATGACGTGAACTAATGGACTGCTAATTTCATTTCAGGAGCTTGAAAAACTGACACAAAAGTTTAGCGAAAATGTGCTGGACGCCACAAAGAAATTCGAGAAGTTAATTACAGATAAGAAAGAAATTGAGGGTTTACCTGCTACAGCCCTTGGTTTAGCAGCACAGACTGCTGTGTCAAAGGTATCGCACCTCTACAAAATCTCAGTAGCTGCTTCCTCTATTACTTCTTCTATATGCTGATGACAAGCAAATGTTGTTAGGGCCATGAAAATGCTACAGCTGAAAATGGACCTTGGGTTATCACATTGGATGCACCAAGCTATATCCCTGTTATGCAGCATGCTCAGAACAGAGCGCTCCGGGAAGAAGTTTATCGTGCTTATCTTACCCGCGCCTCTAGCGGTGAACTTGATAACACCAATATCATCTCCCAAATTCTAAAGTTAAGGCTAGAGAAGGCTAAACTTCTTGGCTACAAGAACTATGCTGAGGTGCTTCTGCTCTTACTTTTTCCTTGACATTAAAGCAAGCATGCAATAGTTGTGTTCTAATAATTGATGATACTTGTGAAGGTAAGCATGGCTCAGAAAATGGCAACGGTTGAGCGAGTAGAAGAGCTTCTCGAGAAGCTGCGTGCTGCTTCCTGGGATCATGCTGTCAAAGGTACAACCAACCAAATTACTATTCTTCTTCCTATAGGCTTTTTCTTCTGCACAGTCACAACTCACAAGGTTGTTTGCTTCCTTTGCATTTCTTCTCCTGTGTCATTTGCATTATCTAATTTGTATCAAGTTATTCTTGTTGATGCTATTTTTAACAGATGAAATATATCAAGTCTGTATTCAGGTTCTATCACAATCTGAATTTTGTATTACTTGTATTTTATCTGCATTTGAGCCTGTGCACCAAACTTTAGGTTTTCTTTAACCTCGATATACCCTAACAAAGAATATTTTTTATTAGCAATCATTTTGTCTTGCGTAGGGAAAGTAGGCTGAACTTCTTGTTTTTCCCCGCTCATATATTAACTGCTGATTTGTGTATTCAGATATGGAAGATCTAAAAATCTTTGCGAAAGATTCTGGTTCTCCTGAAGCTAATGATTTGACTCACTGGGACCTTACGTTCTGGAGTGAACGACTGAGGGAGTCCAAATATGATATCAATGAGGTTTGTTTTCTATTTTGCTTCATTTAAGTATATCAATAGTTTTAGCTGCAAGCTGCTAAGTTTCTTTTATTGTTCTCAGTAGTCAGTCCCTTTTGTTTATTGATTTTTCCACTGTATTCCATTTTTCTCCTTGGGTCCTCGGGGCATATGTATTTCAAATACTTTGATACTCAAATGCTGAAGTGCCACTAAATGTTCTCTCATTGAAAGAAACACATGGTAATGACTGGCCAACGAGCTTATTTGAACACTGCCATTGCAGGAAGAGCTGCGCCCTTATTTTGCACTACCCAAGGTTATGGATGGCCTCTTCACTCTGGCACATAAGCTTTTTGGAGTTACTGTTGAACCTGCAGATGGGCTGGCTCCTGTAAGTACTGGTTCACTTTTCTTCACATGATAAACGTTCTGCAGTTGTTAACAAGTGACTACCTTTTCAGGTTTGGCACAGTGATGTCAAATTTTATTGTGTCAAAGACTCTTCCAATAGCCCTGTTGCTTATTTTTACTTCGATCCTTATTCAAGACCATCTGAAAAAACGTGGAGGGGCTTGGATGAATGTGGTCTTTTCTCGAAGTCGTGTGCTAGCTCGCAATGGTTTGGCTGCTAGGCTTCCTGTTGCCCATATGGTCTGCAATCAGACTCCACCAGTTGGTGAAAAGCCCAGTCTTATGACCTTCCGTGAGGTAAGTAATACATCTGTGACATGTGAATAAGGGTATCTGGATAAAGCAGTAGCTCTCTCATTATTATGTTACTATATATAAAGAAGTTGTGTAAATTGTGTTGCATGTTGCCTGTAGGTTGAAACTGTGTTCCATGAATTTGGTCACGCCCTTCAGCACATGCTTACTAAACAAGATGAAGGCTTTGTTGCTGGTATTCGTGGAGTTGAATGGGATGCTGTAGAGTTACCCTCCCAGTTCATGGAGAACTGGTGCTATCACAAGTATGATTGGTCCATATCAGTTGATTATTAGCTTGAATCTCTCTCTTTCTTTTTTTTTTTTTTTTTTGGGGTTAATTTATCTGTTGCGTGTCTGTAACAGGAATACTTTTGAGCATTGCAAAGCATTATGAAACTGGTGAAACTCTTCCAGAGGAAATTTATGTGAAACTTGTAGCTGCAAAGAATTTCCGTGCTGGCACCTTCAGCCTTCGCCAGGTCTGTAAGCTTGTATCATCATATTCAACTTGTTACTCTAGTAACTTTTACTGGTATGGTTACATTACAAAATATGCATCATATATTTGTCTTGCTATTAATTGGTTTTCTCCTTTTGGAGTCATTGTGTGATTGATTCTTGGTATATGCCCTGCCTGTCGTGACCTTTGAATGTTGCTTTTTTCTGCTTATACATTTATGTAAGGAGTAATTCATGCCATTCCATCTTCTATTTCTTTTGCTTCTGCAGATACGATTTGCTAGTGTAGATATGGAACTTCATACCACTTACGATCCCAATGGCTCACTGTCCATATATGATGTTGACCGAAGAGTTGCGGAACGGACACAAGTTCTTGCTCCTCTGCCGGAGGACAGATTCCTATGCAGCTTTAGCCATATTTTTGCAGGTTTGAACCACTCTATATAATATAAATTCTGTCAAGATCGTGACAGAATGGCCTCTGATTTCATTTATGGGCAATTGCAGGTGGCTATGCTGCTGGATACTACAGTTACAAGGTAGGTTGTTGCTTTGAATGGCCTTCTGTCCTGATTTTATTTTCCTTGAGAGTATTATAACGCTAATATCATGTCATGTCCTTGATTCAGTGGGCTGAAGTACTGTCAGCTGATGCATTCTCAGCTTTTGAAGATGCTGGTTTGGATAATGAGAAGGTATGCTTTTCATCGGAAAAATAGATTGGCAAAAAATATATTAGGATTGTTTCTATGTATGAAGAAGCGGGGTCAACATTTCTTTTGTCCCATTTGCCAATGGCATCAATGTAAATTATAATATTTCAAATTCCTGTTTTGTAGGCAATTGAGGAAACTGGCAGACGGTTCAGAGACACTGTTCTTGCGCTTGGAGGTGGAAAGTCTCCGCTTGAGGTAATGGCTGTAATCTCTTGGGCTGCTTTCATAGCATTTTCTGGCATCAAGGCATTCTTATTACTGTTGTTAGAATAGAATTGTGATCTGTTGTTAAAATAGAATTGCGATTGGTATTCACCTAATGATTTGGAATATATTTTTTTGGTTCTTTGAGTTGATGGGAGCCAAACTAATGCTCGCTACTGGCTGCAGGTGTTTGTTTCATTCCGAGGACGGGAGCCTTCACCTGAACCACTTCTTAGGCACAACGGCTTGCTTCCTGTTGCTGCGTAGTGCTCACCGGCGTTGAAAGATTTCTCTTGGGCGTCGACTGAAAAGATTGCTGTGCCAATTAGGCTTTATTTATGCTTAAACAGGGATATTATAAGACATTTTTCATGGCAGTTGATATTGACTATAGCACATCCACAGACAAGGCTGGCCAATCGCACTATTTTCTAAAGAAAAAAAAGAATAATTGTTTTGGCACATTGCTTTGCTTTGATGAAGATAGATGTTTCGGTGGTAACATTCACTGCAAGATAAACGGATTTAAAGTTTGAAAATCTATTTATCGATCGTCATCTATAAGTTTCTATCTTTTATGAAGACGTGAAATAAATCGAATATTAAGTACAACCAAATTGCGTATAGTGCAGTTATGTAACCACAGATGCAATGCAAATCTCAAATCGACAGTTCTCCGTAACATAGTTGTAACGATGGACTTTATAACATGTAACGTGTAGCAAAAGTATCCATATATGTACACATAACATTTTCAAACACTTAACACACAAACAAAATTACTCAAGTTTTGAGATTTTACAAAGGTGCAGTATGGAAGAGCTATACATACATGATCTTTGGTCTCAACTCTGAGATCACAAGTTGACATGCTTTCGCCTGTGAAAGAAAGAAAGAAGCGATCAGCAAGGAAGGAAGGTTCCTCGGTCGATCCCCCGAGTCTCTGATGGCTCATGAGCATCCAATCCAATGCGAGAACAAAGTGCCTCGGTTCACTGGCCGCTAGTTAGCTAAGCTGGAGTTCCATTTCCATGGTGTCGGTGAGGTAACAGCAGTCGTGGTCCAACTGCCGGAGCTGCCCGTGGAGGTCTCTAATGGCTGACATGATCTCCCGCATCCGCGGATGCGAGCGGTCGCCGGCCACAAACTCGCAGGCCACGCCGTCCACCTCCAGCAAGCTGCACCCGGGCACCTTGGCCACCTTCCTCTGGTCCATGTTCCGGCGGACCTTGAGCACCTCCTCCCACTTGCTCCACCCGGCGTACATGTTGGACAGCTGCACGTGCACCCCGCTGTGGTCCAGCCCCAGCTCCGCCAGCCACCGCACCACCTGCTCGCCGGCCTCCACGTCGCCGCCGTGCGCTGCGCACGCGTTCAGCAGCGCGCCCAGCACGTATGAGTCAGGCCTCATCGGCATCGACCGCACGGTCTCCATGGCCTCCGCCAGCAGCCCGGCGCGGCCGAGGACGTCCACCAGGCACCCGTAGTGCTCCACGCCGGGCTCCATGCCGTGCACCGCCGCCATGCTGTGGAACACCTCCTTGGCGCGGCCGACCAGGCCCGCGCGGCCGCAGGCCGTGAGCACGCTGATGAAGGTCACCTCGTTGGGGCGCACCCCATCCGCCTGCATCTGCCCGAACAGCTCAATCGCCTCCCAGCAGCGGCCGTGGTCTGACAGCCCCGAGATCATGGCCGTGTAGGCGAACACGTCCCGCTGCCCCCCGCGGGGCCGCCGCGAACACCTGCCTCGCTGTGTCCAGGCTCCCGCACTTGGCGTACATGTCCACGAGCGCCGTCGCCACCACGCCGTCCACTGCTGCCGCCGCCGGACCATCACCGTTGGCGCCGCCGACCAGCAAGGCGTGCACCCACCTGCCTTGGTCCAGCGCCCCGAGCGCCCCGCAGGCGGCCAGCACCCCGACCACCGCCGCCCTGTTGGGGCGGACGCCGGACCTGAGCATGTCCTCGAACAGCCGCACGGCGTCGGCGAAGCTACCCGCGGCCACGTAGGCGCTCAGCATTGCGCTCCAGGCGACGTCGTTCCTGCGGGGCATTCCGTCGAACAGGGCGCGCGCCTCGTCCACGTGGCCGGCCTTGGCGCAGGCCGTGAGGAGCGACGTCCAGGAGCACACGTCGGCCGCGCGGGAGGCGACGGCGTCTCCGAAGAGGCGGCGTGCCGAGCGCAGGACGCCGTGTGTGGCGTAGGCGTGGATGAGGCCGTTGGCGACGTAGGCGTGGGCGTCCCAGGCGAGGACGACGGCGAGGGCGTGGAGAGAGGGGACGATGGCGTGGGCGCCAGAACCGGAAGGGGAGTCCGGTCCCAGAGACACTGAGTCGGCGGCGGCTTTAAGGAGGAAGGAGAAGGTGTAGTTGTTCGGACGGAAATCGGGGAGGATGCGGCGGAGGCGCGGGAACAGGCGGAGTGCGCCGAGCGGGTGCGCCGGGAGCAGCGAGCGGAGGAGCTGGTTGGGAAGGAACCGGTCGGCGAGGAGGTGCGAGAAAGAGCTGAGCAGGTGCGCGTCCACCTGCCGGAGCTGAGCGGCGCTCAGCGACGGCCGGCACAGCAGCTGCAGCGCCACCGTAGGCCATTGCATAGCGGACGGTTGCAGCAGGCGGCCGAAGTGGCTGCCCATCTCCAGTCCAGGCCCACTCACTACATTTGATTGGGCTTTGTATTGTATGGGCTGACTGAGGTTGTGAGAAGGGCCGACCCAACAACCAACAACCATCCAGCCCAGCCCAGCCTTCCAAGGCAAGCGAAGGAAGAAGCGGCACGGAACAAGAGGCAGGCAGGAGAGTTGGTGCCCCGTTGTACCCTCTCAAAAAAAAAAAAGGAGAGTTGGTGCCCTGTTGGTGGTGTGGTGTGGTGAGGTGCGCCGCGTCCCGTCGGGAGGAGGAAGAAGCCGCAGCGCAGCAGCAGCAGCAGCAGCAGGAGGTGGCGGGGATGGGTCGCGGCGGCGGGATGGGGAACCCAGTCAACGTGGGCATCGCGGTGCAGGCGGACTGGGAGAACCGCGAGTTCATCTCCAACATCTCCCTCAACGTCCGACGCCTCTTCGACTTCCTCCTCAGATTCGGTCAGCTCCTCTCCCATTCCCATTCCATTTCCCCGCGGGCTACGATCTGCATCTTCCTTCCACTTGGGTTAGCTCGGATCTGCTGCTGCCTCTGTCTTACTTCATTCGACGCGGAGCTTAATTGTCCTTTCCGGCCGAGATTGCACGCTACGCCGGGGAAAAGAAGGAATTCCCCTGCCCTGCCCCACCCCACCCGAGCCGTCCGATCTGTACTTCATTGCCCGCCTACTCGTTGCAAAAACCTTATGGGCTCATTCGGAGCTGGAAATATAACTATCTTCAGACCTTTCACAAGCCCATTGCTACTTACCAGCCTCATGGCCGTTGTCAATTAGGTTCTGGCTTTGCATGAAACCGCTGTAACTTATGGTCACTAAGTACCCCCGGATCTGGCTAATAGTTTGCCTGATGAATTGTCTGGCAGATTTCTTTTCCTTTCCATCTGCAACTAGGAAATAGTTGAATTCCACAACCTGACAGCTGTCACAGGGATCACCGACATGGGATTCAGATCTCAAAACCACTTGTTTGACATTGGTAACCACATGTTCCACGAATGGCACAATTAAGTATACCGTGAGTGCTTAAATTGGGATTTTAACGTTTAAAGGATAAAAGCTTGTGGTAAACTTGTTAGCTACCTGATGGTTAGTTAGGGCTGAAAAAAAAACACCCCAAGGCCCATGAGCTACTCGAGCTCAGATTGCTGGAATCCTTTATTCGAGGTTTCATGGACCTTCAACATTGTAATATGCAGCAGTGTAGTTAAGGCTCGATTTAGTCCTCTCAGATTTTCTGCAAGAGTTTTTTATACAAGCTATTGTGTTGAAGGGTAGTTTCTCAGTTTCCCGAGTGAAGCTGGAGCTAACTTGAGCTTTTTAGTTGAGTTTTATGGCATGATTTTCACCGAGAGAGTAGTGCTTGAGTTTCCACAGGTTAAGTTTGAGCTTATTCAAGCTACGAGCTTTGACCAATCCTAGCTCTAGCTCTTAATCCACTTAGGCTTACTCGAGCCTGTACCAAGATCTAACTTACGCAGGCAGGCTTGCTCAAGGTTCGGCTGTTGACATCCCTCGTGATGATTGAGCCTCCAATGTAAATAAATGTTTTCTGCTAGTTGCTGTGGGTTAAGCAGGAACCCCTAATTCTTGTACAGAGCCGCATATGGGGATGCATGCAACGAGACCTTTGAGATGAACAATAGATACCTTCTTGAAACAAGGTTTCTGGTTTGAACTAGAAGAAAGTAGCCCAAGATGGTATCATTTTTTATGTTTCTCTTACTTGAGTCAAATCATTTTTATGGCAACACAATTGAATCCATGTCATATCGTTGGTGGCTGAGAATTCCTTGTTAAGTATGAATTTGAGGTTGTATGGACTAACTACGTGTGGACTGGTTTTTCTGGGTCTTTTTCTTTGACTGCCCACTGCCATGCATGTTCGGTTGCTGTTTAACTCAACATCCACTTTTGTAAGGTGAGAAGAAAAGAAAAATGACCATGAACCAGTTACTAATATTTCCAAAATCTGTGTGCATGCAGAAGCTACGACAAAGAGCAAGCTGGCAACTTTGAACGAGAAGCTTGACATCCTAGAGCGGAAGCTGGAGGTGCTTGAAGTCCAAGTGAGCAGCGCGACGACCAACCCTTCAGTTTTCAACTAGAAAAGTCCAAGGACCGGCGTGCATAGCTTGCATTTGCATCGCAGTGAATGTATGTATGTAGGGTACGGATGTTGCGTGAACGTGTGTGACTGTGTATTTCTTCCGGGTGTTGGAGTGGCATGTAAAGCACCACTACCTCTAGCGACTAGCGTCGTGTTTGTACAATTGGAATGTTGCACAAGTAGACGGCAAGTTTCACGTTTGAGTTTCCGTGGAGGTAAGGTAATTGATAAGAGTGTTTTGCTGGATATGCTGTGTTTTGTTTGTGTCCACGCTCTTCGAATTCGAAAGCGAAACTTTGTGATTCTTGTCTCCTTAACGAATTTCAGCGGATTAGCTTGGTTTAATTTCTCGTGTTTGCTTGTGAGGACTTGTTGTGATGAGGAATGAGTTGGTGATATCAATTAATCTCTTGGATTGCTTAGCAAATACGTATGTGATTTAGGTTAATTAGTCCTTGATCAAACATATCCACTATTTTCAGTGGTATGTTATTGTGATAAATGTGAGGTGTAAAGCAAACATACTTGTCAAGTAGTGAGTGCAGAACCGAAAAGATAAAATGGAGTTCCGGTGGGGAAGAAAATTATAAAGCATGGAATGGAAGATGTGGCCCTGGTGTTGTATCCCCTTGCCACCACACAACTGGTGACTGCCCCCTTGGTTTCTCTGCATCTCCTGCTGTTGCCTGCCTCCTCTCTTCTCTTCTCCCCGTGGCCACACGGCTGGACGCGGACAGGCTGCTTTCTGCAGGAGCAGGAGCACCTCCTCCTCCTCCTCCTCCTCCTCCTCCATGTCCATGAGAGGGATGATCTAGCTAGGCTCCTGCTTGGAATCGATTCGTCCTTCTCTTTGTTTCGTAAGTTGTCGTCTCCATCTTCTCTAGTAGCTACTTTTATCTTGCTTCTATGTAAGTAGGCTTCATTCGTTGGATATTGTACAGTACTAGTTCTTTCCTCTCCGACCTTGGCTGCCTTGAATTCTTGATGTGTGCATAACTGCATATGCTAATCGGGAGGGGACAAAAGAAAACCTCATTTTCTTTTTTTTTAAAAAAAAGAGAGAGAGAGAAAGAGAATATGGGCCATTGCAAGAATTTTTTTATGCATATATGCTAATCCACATAACTGCATATGCTAATCGGGAGGGGACAAAAGAAAACCTTATTTTATTTTTTTTTTAAAAAAAAGAGAGAGAGAAAGAGAATAGGGACCATTGCAAGACTTTTTTTTATGCATATATGGTAATCCGAAGGAGGGGAAAAACGAAAAAAAAATAAAAGAACAAGTGGGGGCATTCCGAGAATTGAACTCGGGACCTCTCGCACCCTAAGCGAGAATCATACCACTAGACCAAATGCCCTTTGTTGGTTGTATCTTAATCTGTATAGATTTCATTGTCTGTGTAAAGGCAACAGTAGTAATCCTAACTATCATCTGTGAAGACTATTTACTCACTCACTGCATATTTGCAGAGCAGGAGAGACGAAAGAAGAGGTGCAGGCAGGCAGGATCAGAGGCAGCGTCAGCATATCTTGCTTGCTTGTCAACAAATCGATTTGTGATCGATGATGAACTCCCAGAACCTGCAGCTGCCTGTTCAGGATCTTAGCCTCAGAGGGAGATCATTCATCAGCAAGCCCACCAACAAGGTGGTGATAATGCACCACCATCAGTGCCTAGCAGCAGCAGCAGCAGCTTCGTCATCTTCACCGGCTGCTGCTACTGCTCGACGAGGCCTGCAGGTAGTTCCCCATCCCAGTCCCAGCAGGAGGCGGCGTCCTCGTGCCCTCGTCGCAGTCGTCAGAGCGACGACCGGCAGTAGTGACGAAGATGCATCAGGAGGTGACAGTGAGTCGTCGTCAAGTGGTGGCGGCGGGGAAGAAGACGACGATGACGAGAAGCAAAAGTACAGCAGCAACGACAAGGCGGCGGAGAAGGAGGGAGGCGGCGCTAGTTCGTCGTCGTCGTCATCGTTGTCCCGAGAGGATCTGGAGCGCCTAGTCGGGACGGACGACGACGCCAAGTTCAATGGACTGGATCTTGCAAACCTCATCAGGAAGAAGTACGGCAGATCGTACGATGTAACATTGATAAAGAAGGTATATATGCAGCATGCCGTGCCCGGCCGACCCATGATCGATCGAGTACAGTAAATGTATTTTTTTTTTCCTGTGCTTCTTCATTCATTCATCCTATATATCCTGTCGTGTATTATTGTGTCTGGGAATTTTATTCAAGTCTTCTTCCATGTATTATCCTGAAAATTTATATATGCAATGCAATTTTATGTTTGCAGGAGTTCATGGGAAGGAATCTGCTGGCCATGAATGTGATGTGGAAGTACAGGGAGCAAGTGAGTATATATTAGCCTTTACTTAATTTTGTTTGTTTGAAGATGCCGCAATAATATAATTCATCAGTCCATGCATGTCGTTCATGAATTGATGTATGCACTGCATATTCATACACACACGAATGAATGAATGAATGGATGGATGAATATAATGATGATCTATATATATCGTCAGAGATCGTTCCCGCTGAGCGAGGAGGAGTACTTGCTGCGTCTGGACGACGTAGCCAACACGCTCAAGTGCTGGGGAGCCGTGGCGCACGTTCGCAACTCGCTGGAGAAGCTCAAGGAGAGGCCGCGCATCGGCAAAGCCGTCAGCATCTTCATCGACATGGACCAGACCGGAGGACGCTCCAACGAGTGGATCTACAAGTAGAGTACTTACGTACTATGTCGATCGATCGTCAAATTAAGAAGAGATATGATGATGATTAATGCAATGGACTCATCAATTTATCCACTTCATCGATCGATCGACCGATCATGTGTATATGCATGCAAGCAAGCTGAGGGAGGGACAGACGGATCGGATTGGATCGGTTCATCAAGTGTAGAATGAATAATGTTGGTACCATACCATACCAATTTGATCTCCAACAAAATCATACAATACAGCATGTATAAGCAGATTGAAAAATCGTTAATTCCGTAGTGAACTAGCTACTGTCTCATCAATCGCCTCAATGAAAAAGGCAAAATGGTTTCATTTCATCAGTTTTTTTTTTTTTTTTTTTTCCAGTGGATTTCATTTCATCAGGTGACATTTGGGCTTCGGAAGGGGCATTCCTCCCCCCTGGGCCGTCCGTGAGGAGAAGTCAGTCAGTCCAGGTCCAGTGGGCTGGCTCGCGAGTTAAACCCTTCTTTCCTTTCTTCTCCCCTAGCTTCCGTCCCCTGCAAGGCCCCGGGTACCTCCCCCCTCCCTCCCTCCCACCATGGCCTCTGCCGCCGCCGCCTTCTGCCGGAGGCCCTCCGCTCCCCTGCTGAGCCGCCGCCACCTCCTCGTTCGCCTCCTCTCCACGCAAACCCAGCTCGCTACCCCACCGACTCCCACCACCCCCGCCGACCTCTCCCGCCTCAAGTCCTCCATCCGCGACGCCGCCACCAGCCCGGAAGCGCTCGCCAGCCTCTTCCTCTCGGGCCTCCCACACCCGGCCTTCCTCGCCGACCGCCCTCTCTTCGCGCTCTCCGTGCACCGGCTCGCCTCCGCGGGCCGCCGCGACCTCGTCGCCTCCGTCCTCTCCTCCTCCCTCACCGCCCTCCCCAGCCCGCACCCCTCCGAGGGCTTCCTCCTCCGTCTCATCTCCCTCTACTCCGCCGCCGGCATGCCCGACCACTCCCTCGCCGTCTTCCGCCTCGTCAACCCGCCCTCCGACCGCGCCCTCTCCGCGCTCCTCTCTGCCTACCACGACAACCGCCTCTACGACCGCGCCGTCCGGGCCTTCAACACCCTCCCCGCCGAGCTCAGTATCAAGCCGGGACTCGTCTCCCACAACGTCCTCCTCAAGGCCCTCGTCGCCAGCGGGGACGTCGCCGCCGCACGCACCGTGTTCGACGAAATGCCTGTCTCGGCTGGCGTCCAGCCGGACATCGTCTCCTGCAACGAGATCCTCAAGGGCTACCTCAACGCCGGCGACGATGCCGCCTTCAATCAGCTAGTCAAGGAGATCGCTGGTCCCGAGAGGCGGCTCAAGCCCAACGTCGGGACCTACAACCTCCGGATGGCCCTGTTGTGCTCCAAAGGGAGGAGCTTTGAAGCTGAAGAGCTGCTGGATGCCATGGGGGCAAAAGGCGTCCCGCCCAACCGCGCTAGCTTCAACACGGTCATCAAGGGGCTCTGCAACGAGGGTGAGGTGGGTGCTGCCATGGCTCTCTTCAAGAAGATGCCGGAGGTGCCCAGGCAGAACGGCAAAGGGGTCTCCCCCAACTTTGAGACCTACATTATGCTGCTCGAGGCCCTTGTCAACAAGAATTTGTTTGATCCTGCGCTGGAGGTCTGCAAGGAGTGCCTGCACTACAAGTGGGCGCCACCGTTCCAAGCTGTCAAAGGCTTGGTTCTGGGTTTGCTCAAGAGCAGGAAGGCCAAGCATGCAAGGGAGGTTTTCATGGCCATGAGAAAGGTTGTCAAGGGTGATGCCAAACAGGAGTGGACCAAGGTTGAGGCTCAGTTCCCGATGTTGCTTGCTGACAAGAAAGCCTAAAGCACCAGGATCGATGTATGCAATAGCTGGACCTGGCCCGACAGATCACCATTTTACAGCCGACTTCTGTTATTGCTCAAAATGGTTTGTTTAGATGAGATTTGCATTTTTAAGTTAATTGTGGGATAGGTGACTTTTGATGGTTTACCATTCAGATTCAGTCATGTATGGTTAGTTACTTATGACACAAAATGGTTCTCATCCAGGCATGCAGGTTCGTTTTTTGTTTTTTAATTTCCTTTTTATATTATATAAGCTCCATCACTCCATGAACTCAGAATGCACACTGCTATCTCTTTGGTACTCACATGTTATCAGATGAGGGCAAGGAGGAGCAACTATTTCCTCGAATTTTTGCAAAGAGAAAATAAGCTAATTTCTTATGGTTCACCTTTCCTGTTGTATGTGTGATCTGCTGGAATTTTGTGTTTTGAAGTGCTATCATGTAATTTTACGTAACCCGCTTCACATCACTTGGCTGTGATGTTGTATGAAGCGGCTTCAGCCTATTAGCCGGTATGGTTGTGTTAACTGTGAATTGTCAAACATTTGTGATGCAAAATATTACTTTCGAGGAATATTTTTGTGATATTTTCAGTAAAATTCTATTGTTGAATAAATTATGATGCCAGGATCCTGAAATTAGGCATTGACAATTCCAGTTACATGAAGGATGAGTTTACTGTATTTCGCTTCTACAGTCTAAATATACTGCACCAGATGCCTGATTCCTTTGTTTCCCTTGTGCTAAGATATTCATTCTGTTTATTCTTATGTTTCTAACTTTGCTTCTTGAAGTTGTGCTATTTTTTTTTATGTTTCTAACCTTTTGTTGTTCATGAAGCTGAGCTAGAGGATTAGAGCTTTTTTCCTTTCAAGTGTCAAAGCCTTTGCTCCTCATTGTAACTAGTTCAACTGGCATGCATGATGCCGAACAACTTCTGGAGTACTCCCTCCGTATCAGAAAAAGAGTCGCTACGAGGCTTGTGCTTTGGTCAAACTTTTCTAAGTTTGACTAGATTTCTGAAAAAAAAATATTATTGACGTTTGTATCTCCGGATGAGTTTATTATAAGAATATATTCAAAGATTTATCCAATGATACTATTATGTACCATGAATATTAATATTTTTTATATATTTGTTGAAAGTTAAAAATTGTTAACTTTTTAGGAAGAATGACTTTTTTTTCTTCTAAGACTCGGTTATAGACATAGACACTCACATACATGAGCACATACTTACCCCTATAAACACACGTACACACACGTATGAGCACCTCCAAAGAAAATGAGAGAGAGTACATTTGAAACTAAGTTGTTGTTATCTAGTAATACGACTAGTGAAGTATGCTTATGTTACACGCGTGGCCATTATCTATAATGTATTTTGATCACTGCCATACATATTTGAGAATGTTCAGTCCATATGTTTATCCACTATAAAATATGAATATTGATCATGTTCACAGTAAAAACATAGAAAACAAATATTACGTTCCAAAGAGAGTCATAGTTTTTTTTTTTAAGGAAAAAAATACGTACAGGGCTAACTTCTTCCATAACGATCAGAACATTTTATCCATTTTTCTTCTAAACATGGTAGAAGTATAAAGACACATATATATAGAAACAGTCATCGCTATGACATTTATACCCAACTCATATGACTATTTCTAAGACATTAAGCCAGCAGATCTAGGAGAAATCGCCACATGCCCGCCTTGTCATTGAACCTCTACGTACCACTTAAAAAATAATTTCACACATGTTAAGTCAAAGAGCTACTACCAGAATACTTGTAGACTTGACTCCCTCCATGGAAGATTTTTTTTATGTTATATAAATAAAACTCCATGGAAGATACTTAGCCTACTACATTCATTCATAGCACGGCCCATTTTTGCGAAATGGTGGTTGGGCGTTATCAGCATCCCAGCCCAATCCAGTCCAGTCCAGTCCAGCGACAGTGATGTTAGTTTGTGCTGTCCTCCAGGGCGTCGGCGTCGGCGGCGCTGGCAGTGGCGGTGGTGCCGTTCCGGCGAGCCCCCTCCCCTCCGAATCCTACTCTTCCTAGTCCTAGCTAGCGCTGCCTGCCCTGCCTTGCCTCCCTCCCACCCTCACTGGCGCCTCACCATGACCCATGTCGACCTTCCCTCCTCCAGCTCCACCCCCACCGCCGCTAGGAGCCCCCTCGCCAGGGTGCGCCTCGACGACCTGGCCCCGTTCGACGGCGCCTCCACCCAGGCCTACGCGCGCGCTGTCGACGCCGTCGCCGCTTCCCTCACGCGCCACGGCGCCGCCGCCGTCGATCTCCCTGCAGCAGACGCCGCTGTCGTCCGCTGCGCCCTCGAGTCCGCGCGCGCTTTCTTCCGCGGACGCCCCGGCCTCTATGTCTACCACGCCGGGAGGTACCGCAGCCAATCTCAATACATTCACCTTCGCCACTTCACTGGATGGAGGGCTGCAGCAGCTGCTGCTTTCCCGCTGCACCTATTGCTTTGCGATTTTATTTTACTATAAAATTCTACTAGTAGCAGGAGGAGGAGGAGGAGGAGAACTTCTAGATGCTGCAATAAGTAATATCATATCACCCTGGGCAATGTGGGAATGCTCAGTTTGCTCATAGCGCACTGAGATGTGAGATGTCTGTTGGAACTGTGTGGTGTACCCTAATATATTATTACTGCTAGAAGCATCATGCGTGTGAGTCATCTGTAGAGCATTTCGGCAATGTCACTAATCTGAAATGTGTTCACAATTTGTTATGTGTGCTTAATAGCCAAGGCATCCCAGTTGTACCCAACTATTTGCTTACTGCATAGTACCTCTGTGCACTTGTTATGAGAGAGCTATATCTCTCAACAAAAATCTCTGTTTTACTTTAGCCTTATCCAACTTTCATATACTCTTGTATGCGTACGATACTACCATAGTAACTTTTTTCCCGTACAAAATATGTTCAATTACTGACTCGCTGTGTACTTGTATCATTTCCAGTTTCATCATTTTCTGGTTCACATTTTATCCTGTCTGCAGTAACTTTGCTTTAATCTACTCTATGACAGGGCTCTGGATGATGGAGAGTTGTCGCCTGCTTGCATGGCTGATGCTTTCAGATGTTTGGGTAAGGCAGCCCGTGCTGCTCTCTGTGCAATAGCACGGAACCTTCGCTTACGTTCAGAGTAATGCAATTGCTCTTTCTTGTCGATTTATTTCCTTTCTGTCTGTCTGGGCTTCTTGTTCACATTTGTTTTTTCTACCAGCTAACTGTTCTTTGATTTCCAGTGCTTTCAGCCATTTGCTTGATGACAACCCATTGCCTCTTGATGAGGTCTCAGCTTCAGAATTGATAGTGTCATTTTCTCATGGACACCCCCAAAGCAGCCAGGCACCTATGGTGGACCTCAGGTCATCAATGGCTGAAGCTGATAGAGGTTTTGTTACATTGGTTGCTTCTGACCATCCAGGAATTGAGGTTTGAAGTTGCTCATCCTGTAACTCTTTTGTAATCTTTATCCAGAATGGCACAAATAACAAAGTTTGTGCCTGGTTCCAGTATTACTTTTGGTGAAATGCACTACTGTTTTGTATCCTCCTGTTCAGTCAGTTAGTGTTTTTGCCTGGTTTATGTCTGACTGACTTCGTCACTATGCCTTGTCATTAGTGCTTTTCATCTTTTAATGCCTACTGTTTATCTTCTTTTGCAGGTTTGTAACCCAAATGGTCATTGGTACCCAGCAGATGCCGGCTCAAGCCCTGATGTCCTATTGCTTTTGACTGGAAGAGCCTTGAGTCATGTTACTGCTGGTCTACGGCTAAATTCTCAGTACAGGATCACTAATAATGAAAACAGGTGAGAGTTGTGGGCTGCTAGAAGGATTAAAATTTTCCACTGGCATATCATTTTCATTTATTTTCTTTCTCCGTTATCTTCCAGGGCATCACTCATGTTTAGGCTGATGCCTCGTGCCAATGCTGTATTGGACTGCTCTCCAATTTCAGCGGCTGGGCATTGCATACCACAGATTCACCGGCCCATATCAGCAAGCCAGTTTATGGATGATTTGCGTGCTGAAGAGAATGTTTACCATCACTTGGAAGCACCAACTGTGAGTATACATCTAAAGTTGCATAAATTTCATCGCATGCATACAATCTTATTGTACATTCAGTTACAGCGGTGCATGAGATGATGAGAGCCAGTATATCTCTTGATTCTCTTTAATAATAGTGAAGTGCTTTATTGAAAACTAGATGGGTGCTGTGTGTATTTCAAAGCTTATTTCATCAGAAACCTTAAAACTCTGTAGTTGCTTATACCTTGCCAACTTGGGATGCAGGAATCACAGGGAAACTTTGTTAATGAACCATCGCTCAGAAGTGTACTCTCAGACCCTTTTGTCGTAAGCTCTTCCTTGTTGAATGTAACACTTTATCCCAAGATCAATGTCATGCATATGGTATCTGTTTTGCTGCATGAATCCTTCTATGTCTGATGTTCTATGTTTCTTATCTTAACATAAGAAGTAAAGAAGAGAGCCACTTTTAGACATGCTGGATCAAAAGAAACTTGCTGAAAGCATACAGCTGCAAAATTCAGATCGTAACACATCATTTAATCACTTAGCTAACAAATGATGAATATAGACATATAGTGATGGAATAATTTTATTATTATTTTCAGTGGGGCTTTTCTTGAAGATGCTATGGTTCTCTCATGTGGGCACTCGTTTGGTGGCCTCATGCTGAAGAAAGTTCTTGAAATGGTATATTCTGAGACTTTGTATTTAGTTTTTTTTTTTTTTATCATTTCTCAAAATTCAGTTTGTTTGTAAATCAGTGACATCAAGAATAAAGTTATATTCCTTACTTTAGGTTACCTATTGTTCTTTTAGAGTCGATTGAAATCAATTGTTACCCTGAACCTTTGATTCGTCTGGCTATTGTTTTATATAGCTCAGTCTGCTGTATCTGCAACTTCGTAGTAAGTAGGTCACTCCCTTATAAATAAAATTTCTCTGTTCTGGAATAGAATACAACTGGGACAGTCATTATGATCGGAAGCCACATTAATCATAAGAAATTGATCATGATTTAATAATCTATGAATTATTTTTGGTAGGAGCTAACATGCAACTGAGACAGCATACCATTTTTGAAATTTTTATCTAATCAGGCAAGGTGCAGCATTTGCAAGGGGAAGTTGATGAGGCCTCCTTATTTCCCTAACCTTGGTATGTCTCCATGCTTACTTTGTGACATGAATGTGGTATTGGACATATTCCGTTTGCTCACTTACAGTTTTCAGTATCGAATGTTATACAGCTCTAAGAGCGGTAGCTACAGTGGTGAAGATGGAAGATGATAGGAGGCTGTTTCATAATGCGGCTCTTCGAAAGCGCAGGAAAGAAGTGACTGAGCATATGGACTCCCAAAGGCGAAACGGAAGGAGCAAGGTGCATAATTCTTGGAGCATGCCTCCCTCCCTCATATATAAGTAGCAAAGTGTATGATCTTGAGATGTTTTTTTTCCTTTTCTTTTCTTTGAGCATCTAACAGGACAGTATTGAGCTGGGGTTAGATGCTGAAAGCCCTCGACCATTCAAGGGGGTGCAGTATCCGTTTGTGGCGGGTGAGAGAGTCGTGATCATGGTACACGGAAATGCGTTATTTGGTGACAATTACTATCAAGAAATGGGGGTAATTGAGAAGAATTTTCTTAGAGGCGGACTCTCTTCCTCTTTTCTGTGCGTGCAGGGAAACAAAAGGACGCCTGATAAATTCGTTGGGAAGGAGGCGGTGGTGACATCACAGTGCCTGAATGGCTGGTAAGTAAGCGTGCGCGCTGCTGGTCCACATCATTCAGTATTGGGATTTATTTATTTTTTTGCTTGGGTTAGAAGTTTTGCTTAGTGGCAGAAGCCGTCCGGGGACTGCAGGTACCTTGTGAAGGCAGTTGATAGTGGAGAAAGCATACGGCTGCAGTACAGGTCGCTGAGGAAAGTGGGGGAGCTACAAGTGCAAGTACTCCTGCAGAGTAGACAATGAAGGGCTCGGCCGACGATTTGATTTGCAATAGCGTTGCTTGTGCATACTCCTACATGGGATTTTCTTGTCTTTTGCCCCCCTTCTCTCTTGTTGTCTTGTCAGGCACATTAGGGGAGTACTATTATATACGTGTTCTCTTGTGTCCTCCCTCTCCTGTCCTGTGCGATGGTAAGGAAAAGGATGCAGGGTGATCTTGTACAAATTTCTATTTACAGCCACAAACTCTGACCCGACAATTGTGGTTGATGTATTTTATGGGCTGGCCATGTCTTTGTGCTTGTGCCCCAAGCCAAGCCTACAATGGTTGCCGCGGCTGCTTAGGCTATCTGCACCGGTGACTGTAAACCATCCGCCACTCGCATGTACCGTAGCATATGGCGGATGGGAAGGCTGCACCGGCGTCCGGGAAACGCTCCGGAACGACGAGCCGTCCGGCAAGTATGGCGTCTTCCAGGACGCCTGGTATCCAGCATGGGGCCCGCGTGCAGGCGACGCCGCGCGCGCGGATAGGGAGAAGAGGGGGGGGGAGAGGATGGGCGCGCCGCCATGGAGCTCCGCCCGGGCGCGGGACTCCGCCCGCCACGCCGCCGCCCGCTACTCCCCATCGCGGCCTCCACCCGCGCGGCCGCCCCCCCCTCGCCCGCGGCCTCCACGCGAAGGGCGTGGGCGCGAGGAGCCCGCGCAGCCGCCGGGGCCGGGCAGGCGGCCTGCGCGGGCCGGAGGAAGCGCGCCATGGTCGGGGGCGCGCCGCCCCGCCCACCCACGCCGGGGCAGGCGGGGAGGGGAGGAGGCGCGCGCGCCCTGGGCGCGGGAGGGCGCGCCATGGCCATCGGGCCGGGCGCCGCTCGCCCGCCCTTGGGCCTTGGGGCTAGAGGGGAGGAAGAAGCGAAAACAAGGGGCCGGGCCGGGAGGAGGCCACGCCTTGAGGCGCTCGGCAAGCCCGGCTCCCTCTCGCCGGCGAGGGGTGGACGAGGGAAGTGGAGGACGGCGGCTGCATTGTTAGTGCGAATGGATAAGGAGGAGAGGGGGAAAAGAAAAGGGAAAATGGTAAAAAAAAAAAAAAAAAAAAAAAATCTTGAGAAGTAGTTCCCACAGTGGATAGAGAGGATGAATATAAAGGATGGATGGGTCTTGGAAGAATTATGTATAGAGGAAAGAATCTTGATAACTAGGCTATATAAAGGATGAATATAGAGGTCCATGAGTGCGGATAGCCTTATAAAATTGATAACCCTGATCAAAATAATACACACCGCGTGTCTCCCTCTCCCGTGCAGTTTACTTACTTGTAACCGCAGCAGGGTAACTAAGGGGGCGTTTGGTTGCCTGTATCTACCCGTAGCCAGGCTCACTGCATGCGAGAGCAGCGTTTTGTTTGGTTGGCGTAGCTATTGAACCAGGCTCCCTTCATGCAAGATTTCTTTTGCGGCCAGACTCCAGAGAAACGTGGGGAGTGGGCGTTTCTCTCGGGCCAGGCCGGCGCGATGCACGCTGGACGCGCTAGCTACATGAGATGAGAGAGCAGCGGTGCAAGGCCAGCTCATGCTCTTTATAACCAGTCAACCAAATAGTAAGCAAGTGTATGGCAGCAGTCAGCTGTCTCGGCTAATACGATGTAGGTTGGAACGTGCGGAAAACCAAACAGGTCCTAACTCTCCAACTTCTTCACACACACATGGCACTGATGACCGACTCTTGGCTGGCGCCGCCGTGTACTTGAGAAGAGGAAGACGTATCCTACTCACCCTTTTTTTCGCTCTAATCCACACTGATATTACACATAGATAGATTGATGTAAAAGAAAAACAAGTCAGTCAGATTATTACGCTCTAATCCTCTCCGATGCTGCAGCAGATGCAGTTTTGACCAGAGTCCACACTCCACAGCAAGACAATTCCGACTTGTTCACTTGAATGAATTTATCAATCAGACACCGTCTCTCTCTCTCTCTCTCTCTCACACACACACACACAGGCGCGCACACACACACATGGCGCTGATGAGCCTTGTGCACTCCTACTTCTCCACGCCCACCGCGCCGCCGCGTCCCCGAAGATGTATCCTGCCGTTTCGCGCCGCCGCCTCCCCTGCGACGCTGGACCGCCGGCGACGGCCGCAGAACGTGGCCGGTGACTTCTTCGTCGGTGAGCACTGAGCAGAGCTGCAAGATACATACAGCTTCTTAATTTCTTTTCCTCCAACAACAAGAGCTATAGCTAGCTTTGCCTGACTCGATCTGACTGACGGGCGGTGCGTGTCTGTGTCATTCAGACCACCGCTGCATCGACTGCCAGACCTGCCGATGGATGGCGCCGGTAAGCAGGCAGAGGCAGCTTCCTCCCATCCCCTGTTGCCATCCTTCAGCTTCAGTCGATTGGCTATGGCTAACACTACCATCGCGTGCCGGTGCCGGCATGTATGCAGGAGGTATTCAAGAGGGTGGATGGCAAGGCCGCCGTAGCGGCGCAGCCTAGCTCCCAGGAGGAGAGGACCAAGGCCCTGCAGGTGTCCGTGTGTCTCTGCTTCGAATTCCCCCCATATATCTATCCTAGCTGCCTCCTGTATGTATTGTATGCAGCTTGTGTATTGCTACGGCTGGGCCAACTCTGAATGAATGCTTTTGATAGCATATGCTATATTGCAGCTGCAACACTACTATCTTTCAGATCACAAAGTTAAAAATTTTGTGTGATTTCCAGGCGTTGCTCTCCTGTCCAACATCCTCAATTCACACAGAGAAACCTCCAAAAGACATCCTCCAAGTGCAAAACATGTTTCCTCTACCAATCGACGACAAACTACTCCCAGTATGCATGTTTTTCCTTTTCTTATGGCCTTTCTCAGTCCCTGTATAATATATAGCCATGGTTGAAATCTACTTCCTCTTGCCTATATGTATGTATTAAGAATCTAAGACCTATCTGCCAATATTTATGAAATCTCAGTCTGGTATACTCTGCAATCACGTCACCAACATTTAATTTAATGTTCAGGGCGTTTATCTTTGTGGATACAATTCTGAAGACTCATATGGGGCAACATCGTACCTGGTAATTCATCCACAAGGAAACATACTGATTGACAGGTACTAGATGGGTCTCCAGCCAGCCAATAGCTAGGAATCCAAATCAAATAGTTTCACAATGTAAGGTTATGGCTACTATATCCAAGAGTAAAAGTAATTTCATAATAAATAACTCTTTCTATTTAAAATAATACATTTTTGTACAAATTGGTAATCAGAGGCTCACCTTGTATACCATGTCATAGCCTAAATGACCGATGTTTGATGATCTGGGTAGCCAATAAAGAAAAGGGTTCTGTGGTACCTCCAAATTACTGTGGACCATTTATTTGATTAGATCGGATGGCTATAATCATCTATTACTTGCTAGGAGGTAATATGTGAAATATATATTTAATTAATTTTTAGTTTTGGAAAGACGACAAATAAGGAAAGATTTGATGCATATATGATCTGTTGAATATGGTAACCAATTTTATTTTTGCAACTTAGGATATGACATAATTTGATTAACATAAACTATCTATTTATTATGTGCAAGTAACTTACATGGTCACTTCACGTCAAAATTTACGTGGTCACTTTATGTGCTCAACTGCATGACAACTGCATGTCTATTTTTTTTAATGAAATACGTGTCTACTTTTTGAATCTAGTTTTATTCAAGTTAGTATAATATACACACTTGATTATATAATATGTCAGCGTGTAACATGTTTAGATCACTATAATTTACGGTTCAATTAATAGGTTGTATATATGTGATGAATTTTTGTAACTCAATAAAATGTGTTAGCTGTTGTATATGATTAACTTTGAAGTTTGAATTCTTTTATGGCACACATGACATGCGTGGATCAGCCGTCCTCGTGCGCGTATACAAAAGGAAAAACTGCGCAATGAACAAGGAAAGGGCCACTTGGCCGGTGGCGGCTCTGTCTCTCCCGTGCATGAAGGGAATTAAAAGATTTTCTCTTTAATTTTTCAATTTCTAGATTAATTAATTAATTAAAAAATCTAAAAATTCAATGGCTCAGATAAATTTGAGGTATTACCTTCTAGTAGGTAAAAGATGTACCGTAGCATTCCCAGAAAGAAAATAAGAACGTCGCGCAAGTCTTTTGTTAGACTCGAAAGGGCTATGTTCCTAGTAGTGTTCACCTTGAGCACGAAGTTTTATGCTTTGTATTTCCCTTTGACAGTTATGTACTTCAGAAGCAGAATTCTGTGGTACAGTCATACAGATGCTTTAATATATATCTTTTATTTTCTTTTAGCCCAAGGTATACTCCAAAGTTGGCCAACAATATTAAAAAGCTTGGTGGAGCATGCTACATGTTTTTGACCCACATGTATGTTTAGACCTCAACCATACACAATTGTCTTCTTTCTTCATGTAGTTGTCATCTTCTATTTTAAACTCAAGAGATTTCATCTTCTATTTTAAACTCAAGATATTTCACTAATTACCACTATATAGTGATGATGTGGCGGATCACCGGAAGTGGGCTGAGCAGCTAAAATGTGAAAGAATAGTTCATTCAGGAGATGTAAGAATTACATCCCTCGCTATATCCTTCTATTTCACATGATAGAATGGCAAAATTCCTGACAAATATTAATTGCAAAACCCATGTACGTTATTTTTATCCTTTCTGAAACACTGCTCTCATATATTGATTAGCAAGGCCTCATCATGAAGAGTGACAATGATAAGCATTGCAATTCAGGCACTATTAAAGCATTTGATATTCATATATCTTATTGAAGAATTGATTAGTGGTCTAGATTATCCATAATTCTTAGCAAACATTCATCGCATTAATAATGTAGGTTCCATTTATTGCTGCCTCACTCTGCTCTTTCGAACATGTCCTGATGGTCTTTGCGGCAGTAATAACAATTCTGATGCAGATGGAGGAGGCTACTGCAGATGTTGAGTGGAAACTTGAAGGAAATGGGCCATGGAACATAGGAACAGATTTTGAACTTATCCATACGCCAGGCCATACCCCAGTAAGAAATTCAACTTAATAGACTTTGCAATCAGTAACAGTCGATTTTTAGCAACACAGATTCAGCACCTTGCTCATTATCTTCAATGCATATAGTTTGACAATCAAATCAAAACATTTTTCTAGGGCTCGGTCTGCCTGTATTACAAATCACTAAAGGTGCTGTTCACTGGAGACCATGTTGCAAAGTCTGAAGAATCAGATGATCTGGACTTCTTTCTGATGTACAGCAAGCAATCAGGTAGAAGCATTGATCCTTTCCTGCTAGTCTTCATATCTAACCAATGATACTGATGAATCATACCATTCGCTTGGAAATTTGATTATTATACATGTCGACAAACTTGCAGTGAGCCTTCAGCTAGAAAGCATCAGGAAACTATTGGAGGTTGAATTTGAGTGGCTTTTGCCCGGTGCGCACCCTTCAAATATATCCAAATATATCCGTAAGATGGAATATAAGTGGCAAAAATCTATTTGATTTCTAACCCATGCCTACTTCATATTAGTTTTATCTATGTTATGTTGTTTATCCATTTGTTTTTAAATATTAACTTGTGTGCTGGAATGGAGTTGTTCACAGGACATGGCTACCAAATCAAGTACAAAGATGTGCAGGCCAAGAATGCAGCCATGGAGTCCCTTCTAGCTAACTACACAAGCTAGGAGCCTAGGAGCCTTTATTGATGCTATGTTTCCAGGATTTCAGGATTCTGAATGTTAATGATATGTTTCCAGAGAACAGTGTGCATGATGCTCAGGTCTTGAATGTGCATTTGTTAGCATAGAATGCAATGCTTTGTATGTTAATAAATTATAAATTATAATACAGCTGCAGACTGTACCTTCTGCTGCACACCAAGCAAATGAATCAAGCATACGGAGCTTGGTCCCACTGAATGTTTCTCTCAGCTTTTTCCAGAAATTTTGCAAGATCATATGATTGATTTGTTATAAGATAATATATTTGACAAATACAGCACAACTGAAAGCCCCTACTTCACATCACCTCAACAGTACAGCTAGAGAAAATAAAGAACAAATTGCAACTAAAACATGCAATGGGGACTTAATTTTTCTTGTGTTCTTGATGATACCAGTGAACAAAACTGCTCTCTCCCGGAAGTTACAGTTTTACAGCTCCCAACTCAGAATCCCAGAAAAAAGTATGCCGCTCCAACCTCAGTGGTAAAGAGAAAAAAGGCCTCAAAAAGTATAAGCCCCCAAACTCTCAATGTTCACTCTGTAGTGTTACATAAGGTACAAAACTGAACAACATTGGTACAAAACTGCACACCATTGGCCACAGAAATCCTCTACGAAATCAATGCTTCCAAGTATTCGTCGACATATGCAAGGCATGGCCAATGATCGGTCCTTATCCTGACCAACGTTGAGGCACGGCCTACCTCCATCAGAAACAGGAGGTGATACCTTGGTGGTAGGAATATCATGACTCGCATGATTCCCATCTCTCTCTTGCTTTCATGGCCATACCTCTCAGCACCAACCCCAATCTCATCGTCATCTATGAGCTGAAGCTGGAGATTGTTATCCGGTGAGTACGGAACCAGTGCATCAGCACCCACAGTGTCATCTGGGACATTTTCTTCCCACATGACGTTCTTAATGACTCCGTTTCCTCTCAGAATGGTTATAAGCGAACCTCCAGAAACACTGACAACAAAGGAAGCCAGATATCTTTCAATAGCTCCAATCAAAACCTTTGGAGTTACCTCCAAAAGTTTAACAGACCGAGTTCCGATAATGGCAACTGACCCTTTCCCTCCACTCAAAGGGAAAGTTTCTCGACCTGTGTTAGTAGAGCTATCACAGGCCTCCCATAAAGCATGAAACAGATCCTGGTAGTACATAGCCACACCCTCTCTTGGAGTATCAGGTGGTACGCTGACCTTTAGAAACATGTCCTCAATGCCAACTATAATGGGTTTAAGGGACCCTGATAAAACTTGGCAGTTCTCATTGTTTGCTTCAACTGAAACATTAATAAGGCCAGGCGAAGGCTCTTGAGGTTCCAGCTCTATTATTATCACTGAAGCACAGTAACTGGATTCTTCCCTGTTCTGATTATCTATGGGGATGATGTCCATACCAGAACCTGGAGGTTCCCCTAGGATGAAAGGAATATGGCATGATGGAATTTTCCCAAACTGCGCACTTGATGAAAATGTAATCATCACTGCATAAAGGGCAGGCAGCTCATCAGCCCCATCAGAACCTGAAACTGGCAAATCTAACCCCCACGCATTGTTAAATGGCTCTGAGTCAAATCTAAAAAAGTGCACTGTATTCGTATCTTGAAACCAGATGAGTGTAGGTAGTCTGGAATGCATGCGAAATACCTTCTGAGAATCTGCAATGTTGCAGCGCCTTTAGAGTCCATCACACGTAGGGTTTCTTGTCTATAGCCAATTCGCTCAACTGTAGGTCCTGTTAGATTTTCTTGCTCTGAGGGAGCAGAGCTGACGTCCTGAATACTTAGAATGGAACCAGATGGTCTGCTCTGGACACTGAAATTAGGCAATGTGAGGGCCCACGATTGCTTCACAATTAGAGGCACAACCCTTTCAAGATGAATGTAAGACGCCAGATCAGGCATGCTCTTAAGATCTTGAGCAGGATGCATTGATGGGATGTCAAACAAGGAACCAGGATGAGAAGGTGTGACACCTGAAGGTTGTTCTCCAACTCCCATGATATGCCTCAGTTTCTTCCCAGGAACACAAGATAACATCCGCAAGCAAATCCTGAATGAATCATTTAAAGTGATAAGAAGACAATCGAATAACAGATAACACAAATCAGGTGATAACTAAAACCATACCTGGCATGGTCCCGGACCTCCAGATCTGGGAAGGACTTCGATAGTGATCACAAGGAGGTGCGAAAGGGGAAGGAAGATATGAGAGCTGTGATGATGCTTCAACATGACACGACAAATGCCCACAACTTTGCTTCCCTGAGACCATGACTTCAGCTCTGTGTCTGGTCCATGCTTCTTGGTGAGAGAAACCATCTGCTTGGTGAGCAATTCTATTAGGCGGTGCTGAGGCACCGTCTCATTCTGTGCAATCTTCTCAAAAATAGGGTAGTACGACGCAAGCTGGTAGCCTGGCTCAAGCCTTGGAAGCAGATGCTCGTCAAGTGTCGAGCAACCGCTCCCCAGCCCACCGATGTGAGTTGCATGCTAGCAGACGGTTGGTGAAATCAGCAATCACTGGGACTAAACCCTGATGCTCTGATGCCATATCAACCAAGATAGCCTGCATACATAGTGATAACAGAAAGGCTTGCTAAATTGGTTTGAACCGTAATTGAATTGGTTGTCATGCATGTCTGATGGGCGTGCCTATAGTTATTTATCTCAACAAATTTCTACCTGTAAATGGTGGAAGATAGTAGAATTCAGGAGCTCACCAGCCCCGGAGCAGTGTGTGCCGTCAGTGCAGTGAGGAGCAGCACCAACCAAGACACTGTGCAGCTCGGAATGCCACACCCGTTTCAGTACTCCATGCTGGGAGCCACCTGAAGGCGGAGACGCAAACCAAGCCATCGTCAAGTAGCCCAGTCGCTTGGTCACTCGCTCCATCTGCTGCTGCAACCTTCTCCCCATCAACATCAGCAGCAACATAAGCTAGACAGTCCAGTTTCTTGGCCTTGAGCGCGAGGGGATCAAACACGGCAGGGTAAAACCATGGCGCGAGAGCAGGCACCAGATTTCTGAACCTGCCAGAGCCGAGTAGCCAATGCAAAGCTAGCAATCGCACTGCTAGTGGACGGTGCACCTCACGGGCAGCCAAAGCCAGGCGGTGCGCCATTGTGCGCTCATCCTCAGCCCCAAAGGCATCCGGGAACTGGACGAAGAGCGTGAGCAGCGAGTGTAGCAGCATGGGGCTGGACGAATGCACCATCCCCCCGAACTGCACCTTGATGTGCGCTGCAATCGCTGGCGCCCACTGGAGCACAGCCGACGCGACCTCGGTGAGGATGGCCATCATCTCCATGGCCGCTGCGGGCGTGAGCACCTGCGGCCGGTCCATGAGCAGAGCGAGCACCTTCCGTATGTCCCTGACGTTCACCTCCGAGGGCGGCGCCTTGGACGCGCCCAGGGCGGCGGGAGGCGAGAGCAGTTGAGCGGGCACGGCGAAGGGGGGTGGGCGGGCCGGCTACCGCCAGGATGGAGACGCTGGAGGCGAGCCTCCCGAGGCGCACGGCGTGGCGCGCGGCGGAGGAGGCGAGCAGGAGGAGGTAGGACTGCGCGGCCGGGGAGCGCTCCCGCGGCGGCGAGCGCGTAGAGGTGGCCGAGGGCCTCGACGAGGAGACCCGGTAGCGCGGCGTCAAGGGCGCGCAGGGCGTCGCAGGCGAGCGCGCGCGCGGCGCGGTCGGGCGCGTGGTTGGGGCGGTTTGCGGCGGAGAGGAGCGCGTCGACGAGGCCGACGAGGTGCGGGGCCTCGTGGTCCCTGGAGACGGGCGCGGCGAGGGCGGAGGCGAAGGCGGAGACGACGGTGACGAGGAGATGGTCGCGGAGCGGGTGGTCCAGCGGGAAGGAGAGTAGGGAGGCGAGGAGGGCGGGGAGGCTGCTCGGGGAGGGCGGGAGCAGGTGGTCGTCGACTAGGGAGAGGAGGAGGGGCTTGAGGTGGGAGGGGAGGTCGCGGCGGGGCAGCGAGGAGACAGCGAGGTCCAGGAGCGGGAGGTGGAGCCATCGGTCACGGCGAGAGGGGTTCGAGGGCGAAGCGAAATCGTCGAGGAGCTGCTCCCACTCCTGCGGCGAGAGCAAGGCGGTGGGCGGCTGCCGGTCCATCGCCGGCGACGGACACGTGAGATTGTGATGCGGCGGAATATGGGGAATCAATCGAATGGCCGAATCGGGAGGAGTTGGCCGACTCGTGGTGGTGGCGACCGTCCTCTGGCTTGATGTTAGTTGGGCCCTCTTTTTTCATGCGCTAACCTCTACGGGACTAGTACTGAATTAGGCCCAGAAAGGGGGAAAAAAAAGTGCGTAAATAACCAGCCCATGTGTCAAAGCACCTCCTTCTCTGCCGACTCAGGGATAATAGAATTTCCGTATGTGTTGTACTGATATTTTATTTTACATAGTCTATTTTCGGTTTGGTTTATCAAACATCTATCTATAAACTACATTCATAATAAATATATATTTTGAAAAAAATATATTTGAGTGGATAGTTATCTCCTTCACCTCCCCACCAATAAAAACCCACTCAAACTAATGAAAACCACATATATATAAACCTGAAAACCATCAAAATAACCATATAATTCTAAGGGGTTTTGAATGTGGTTCAATGATATAGGAGTGAGTCAGCAAACAAAAAAAAAAAAAGTTTATACCACCCCTCTAACATATTAAGGGTTGACGACATAACTCTTTTTCGACTATAAAATTTAATATTGTAATCATTAAAGTAATTCATAATGTTTAAATGAACCCCCAAATGGTTTTTGGAGCCATTTTGATGTCATATCCTGTCATAGTGACCTGAGTACCCATGCCTACACACATGCCTATCTATTGCCCCTCTCTCTCTCTCTCCATACTCTTTCTATGTTGCTCCACTGTCTGACGTCTGACCAGCAGTACATAACCTCTTATTTTCTTCTCCTACTACACTTACTGGCACTTCTTGATGGCATTGGGTTCACACGATGCACTTGCGCCCTTATCATCTGGCACCTCATACATCCTTCATTCCTCTTGTTTTCTTCTCTCCTGCCCATATTCTGTTCTCTCTTTCCATTGCTCTTCTTCTCGAACTAGCATAAAGGTGGTGCACCTCCAACAACGCTTCAATGACTGCGATGGAGGCTAAGAGGCAGAAAAAACAAGGGGTTATAGTTGGGTTGGGTCTCAACTTACTAGGACGGTGCAACTCTCGCTTTATTTAAGGAGATATATTGGTGGGCACTATAGAGGACCAACGGAGGAAAAAAAAAGAGGTGGTACATGATTCCCATATAATAGTTTTATAGAAATGAGAAGTAATAGTTTTATAGAAATAAGGAGTGGGATTAAGAGATGGCTGGAGATGCTCTAATACTCAACAGGTTTTGTGGCTATTCCTTTTTGTAAATATGCTCCATCCATAGTTTTTGCTATATATTTAAACATAGTGTGTGTATCTAATTAAAAAGATAAATGATTGTCCTATTTTTTGTTGTTGTATTTCCTTAGTTTTAATGACGCTGACTAACGGTAGATTATTGTTGCTCAAATATAGCATCCTATATATATATTTTGGTGGGAGTGGAATGAAGTAAGGCAAACAATGGAGGTACGGACGTGGCGCTCAACGCATGCAAGGCGCGCGTGCTATTCGGAGACAGAAAATTCTCGGCGGCCAACCGGAGCCGGCCGACGACCGGTCCTAGCTATCTCGATCGTACCCCGGCAACGACGACGAGTGCCGCCGCTGCCGCGCCCGGCCCGCTGTCGTCCCCATGGAGAAAAACTCCGACGAGGAGGTGAACGAGCACCCGATCGAGGAGGTTCGGAACACGGTGCCCATCACCGACGACCCGTCGGAGCCTTGCCTGACGTTCCGGACATGGGTGCTGGGGATGTCCTCCTGCGTGCTGCTGGCCTTCGTGAACGAGTTCTTCAACTACCGGTCGTCCCAGCTGAGCATCGGCACGGTGCTGGTGCAGATCGCGTCGCTGCCCATCGGCCGCCTCATGGCGTCGACGCTGCCGGAGCGTCCCATCGTCGTCGCCGGCGGGTGGTCCTTCTCCCTGAACCCGGGCCCCTTCAGCCTCAAGGAGCACTGCCTCATCACCATCTTCGCCGGCGCCGGCGCATCCGGTGTGTACGCGCTGAACATCGTGGCCATCGTCAAGGTGTTCTACCGGCGGCAGATCAACCCGTACGCCGCCATGCTGCTGGCGCAGACCACCCAGCTGCTCGGGTACGGATGGGCCGGCCTCTTCAGGAAGTTCCTCGTGGATTCCGCCTACATGTGGTGGCCCATCAACCTGGTGCAGGTCACGCTATTCAGGTCGATTGATCATCAGTCGGTTTTGAATAATTCGAATGGACATGAATTTGAACATGAATGAAAAACAGAGCCATGCACGAGGAGGAGACGCGCCCCCGTGGCGGCGTGACGCGTCTCCAGTTCTTCGTCATCGTCATGATCTGCAGCTTCGCCTACTACCTGATCCCGAGCTACCTGTTCCCGTCGCTGAGCACCGTGTCGGTGCTGTGCTGGGTGTTCAGGGACTCGGTGACGGCGCAGCAGATCGGCTCCGGCCTGCGCGGCCTCGGCGTCGGCTCCTTCGGCCTGGACTGGAACACGGTGGCCGGCTTCCTCGGCAACCCGCTGGCGTCGCCGGCCTTCACCATCGTCAACGTCATGGCGGGGTTCGCCATCAGCACCTACGTCGCGCTGCCGCTGCTCTACTGGACCAACACCTACGACGCCCGGCGCTTCCCGCTCATGTCGCCGCACGTCTACGACGACGCCGGCAGGCCCTACGACACCGCGCGCGTCATCAACCCGGACACCTTCACGCTCAACCTCGCCGGCTACGACGCCTACAGCCGCATCAACGTCAGCGTGCTCTTCGCCGTCAACTACGGCATCGGCTTCGCGAGCCTCATGTCCACGCTCTCGCACGTCGCGCTCTACCACGGGAAGGAGATCTGGGACCTATGGAGGAAGCAGCAGCAGCAGGATCAGGCGGCGGCGGATCAGGCGGAGGCGGCGGCGGACCACCACCACCACCACGGCGGTCAGAACGTCGACGTGCACACTCGGATCATGCGGCGCAACTACCGCCCCGTTCCGCAGTGGTGGTTCCACCTCCTGCTCGCCGTGGTGCTGGCGCTCTCGCTCTTCACCTGCGAGGGCTTCGGCCGGCAGCTGCAGCTCCCCTACTGGGGCCTCCTCCTCGCCTGCGCCATCGCCCTGGCCTTCACGCTCCCCGTCGGCGTCATCTCCGCCACCACCAACATGCAGCCGGGGCTCAACATCGTCACGGAGCTCATCATCGGCTACCTCTACCCGGGGAAGCCGCTCGCCAACGTGGTGTTCAAGACGTACGGCTTCATCAGCATGGGCCAGGCGCTCGCCTTCCTCTCCGACTTCAAGCTCGGCCACTACATGAAGATCCCGCCGCGCTCCATGTTCTTCGCGCAGCTCGCCGGCACGCTCACCGCGTCCACCGTGCACTTCGCCACCGCCTGGTGGCTGCTCACCACGGTCAAGGACATCTGCGACGTCGACAGGCTCCCCGCCGGCAGCCCCTGGACGTGCCCCGGCGACGACGTCTTCTACAACGCCTCCATCATCTGGGGCGTCGTCGGCCCGCTGCGCATGTTCGGCAGCCTGGGCAACTACTGGCAGATGAACTACTTCTTCCTCGTCGGCCTGCTGGCGCCGCTGCCCGTGTGGCTGCTGCAGCGCGCGTACCCGGCCAACCGCCTGCTCGCCGCCGTCAACCTGCCGCTCATCTTCGCCGGCGCCAGCGGGCTGCCCCCGCGCGCAGCGTCAATTTCCCTCATGTGGGGGCTCGTCGGATTCCTCTTCAACCACGTCGTGTACCGCCGCTACAAGGCCTGGTGGATGCGACACAACTACGTGCTCGCCGCGGGGCTCGACGCCGGCGTCGCCTTCATGGGCGTCCTCACCTTCGTCGCGCTGGGATACTTCGATGTCTACGGCCCGCAGTGGTGGGGCGGCGTCCCCGACGACCGCTGCGACCTGGCCGACTGCCCCACGGCGCCAGGAGTAGTCGCCAAGGGATGTCCGGTGGTCGCATAATACCATCGTTGGTCAGTCGTGTTTGAATAGTTAAATGGTGTAGCCTGTTTGAATAGTTGTTTAACTTGAACAATATATATACTGTAGGTAGGTGAGTTTAATATTTAGGAAAACACCGACTCGCCTCACCTAGATAGTACGTGTTGACGCTCAAAATTAGCCTGTAGTAGTTGGAGGGGGCCACAATGCAGATTTGAGTTACCATGAACATAAGTCACCATCGAGACAACCACGATGGGTTTATGGTTAGTTCAATTCAGAGTCCGAATGTAATGAAAACCATGGATCGAAATTATGGTTAGTCCAATTCAGCCTCTAATTATTGGTATTAATACTAAGATAATATATAGTGTTTTTATTTTCAAATTAAAAAAAGCCATGTGACTACCTTTGATGAAGGGTGGAGTGTTTTGGAATGTATGAATGGCAAATATTTTATAGAAAAATTTGAATGCTACAATGGTAAGTAATATGAAATGGAGGGAATATTAATAGTCGGCTTAATACACACAAATATCACATAATAGTTAATTATTAACTCTGTCCTAAATTATAATTTATTTGACTTTTTAAATTCTAAGTTTGATCACTTGTCTTATTTAAAATATCGAGCAAAATTTTATATCTTTTGTTGTGGCTTACTTTAAGAATAAAGTTCTTTAAGAATGATTTAAATTTGACTATGTTTGCATAATTTTTTTTGAATAAGATAAGCGGTCAAACTTGATGTCAAAAAAGTCAAATAAACTATAATTTAGAACGGAGGGAGTAGGTTCCAATAAAAAAAGTAGTGTTGTAAGACATCAAATTAATAGCGGCCAAATAAAGATATTTCCTAAACAGGGAGAGAAGCATGGCACCACTGATTAATTATTGATCACATTTGCTTCATCCATTCATGTACCTCTAAATAAGCTTTGGACGAGGAAGCATCACATCCAAATCCAAACCAAGGCATAAGAGAAGAGAAATCGTACCGTTAGATTTAGAAAAAAAAAAGGTCTCTGATCTGATGGCTCTTCTCAAAACCAATGATGCAGTAATGCCTCTATTTGTGGTGGTTTTCACTACGATTATAGCATTGGTCCTGTCACTCTACTTCGTTCAAGGACACGGACAACCATTTATATAAAGGTACTTAATTTATTTAACTAGTAATTTGCTTTATTTGACTAGTAATTTGCTCTTTCATTTTACATGCGTCGGCACGGGTTGACTTTGATCATTACTTTTCACATGGTTGCAGCGAACTGCAAAAGCTGGAAGGATGCACTCTTGACAAATGCCACCAGCTATGTGTCTCGCTGGGACACACCAATTTTACGGTAGATTGCTGCTTCACCTTGCTCGGCGTCCCAACATGCTGCTGCGAGTACACATCGTTTTAACCATCATGAATGATAACGCTTAAACTTAAACTATATATGTGTGTGTGATAAGATCAAACTGGAATAATATAAGAAATAAATTTATTATATGTGCATCTCGTCGTTTCTTTCCACTAAACTATTAAAGTATTTAATTGGTCAAATCAAGATCGACCCAATCACAATGCGAGCCCCCAAACATCATGAACCCCTGCATCCAAAGTGGCTGATCGGACACATCCAAAGGCTAACATGTCTCTCATGCCTGCCATTCGTCTAAATGGTTGTTTGCCCCATTGAGACACCATGTAAATGCTTCGTGGTAGTATGTCGTTTTTTGTTTTCGTTTATTAATAAGTCATTTATTCCTATTTAATTAGTAAACTTAGCACGTTTAAATGGATGTTTAGCTTGAATAATGTATATACTAGGTGAGTTTAGCATTTAAGAAATAAAACACTGATTCATCTTACCCAAATAGTGTTAAACACTCAAAATCAGGGATGTGAAGGCTAAGAGAAGATATTCCCTCTATCCTAAATTGTAAGTTATTCTAATTTTCTTATAGCGTCAAAGTGTACCAACTTTGATCAACTTTATATAATATAAAATAATAAGATTTATGATACCAAATAAACATCATTATATTTTTCATTAGTTATATTTTTTTTATAGTAATACGTATTTGATGGTGTAAATCCTTGTATTTTCTCTATATTTTTAGCCAAAGTTGAGATGTTTTGACTCTCAAGAAAGTTGGAATGGCTTGCAGTTTGAAATTGAGGGAGTGGAACTTTTACAAAATCATGTATGGCAAAGTTGGGTTGATTTCTTGATGAGTTTTTGTTTTAGTTATATAACTACTTATTACTTACAAAAATCAAGCCCAATAAGAAAGAAAGAAAGAAAGAAAGAAAGTGAGGGCCCATGGGCCATGGCCCCACCCCCGGCGAACTGGTGGGAGGTGCCGCGCCACCTCGTCCGGTCCGCTGTGCTGCTGGCCTGTGGTAGTGGGTGGGTGTGTCTCCTCTGCCTGGCTCTGGCTCTGGCTCTGGTGGTGGGAGTGGGAGCTGCTTCGGGGGCTGGGAGTCCTCCCGTCTTTTCCGGCGAGCCCACCCCAGGCGTCCTCGCCGGATGTCGGGGTTTGGACCCAGATGCTGACACCCTCGGCCGGCATCCCGCCGCCCTCCCTCTCCGCAGCTAGCAGCCCCTCCACGTCCTACTCCCACCTCCGCCCTCCCCGACGGTGCCGACGCCTTCCCGCCCCCCGAGCCACCGCCGTTCCCACCAACCGCTCGGCGCCGCCGGCCCCGCCCACCAGCCTCACGCCCGAGGCCCCCCCCCCCCCCCCTCCGCCTCCACCTCCTCCGCCCCTTCACGGTCACGGCCGCGGGGACCTACCGGGTAGCGGAGGACCCGCTCGTCTCCAAGCTCCGCACCCAGCTCGGCGTCATCCACCCGCTCCCCGCGCCCCCCGTCAGCCGCTCCGTCGTCGGCCTCTTCGCCCTCTTCTTCTTCGTCGGCGCCGCCTTCGACAAGCTCTGGACGCTGCGCAAGCGCCGCCGCGCCGAGCGCGAGCTCAAGGTCAACCGCTCCTGGCCGCAGGTGCCCACCCCGAGCTTCTCCCCTCTTCCTCGAGGAGAAGGACCTGCAGCGCAAGGAGTCCGTCGAGTGGGTCAACATGGTGCTCGGCAAGCTCTGGAAGGTCTACCGCACCGGCATCGAGAACTGGATCGTCGGCCTGCTACAGCCCGTTATCGACAACCTCCAGAAGCCCGATTACGTCAACAGGGTCGAGATCAGGCAGTTCTACCTCGGCGAGGAACCCCTCTCCGTCAGGAACGTCGAGCGCCGCACCTCAAGGCGGGCCAACGACCTCCAGTCAGTCTCCTTCTCTCCAGTGGATCATCGGTTCCACCCATCAAATCAAAACCATTAATTATTATCGTGTGTTCCAGGTACCAGATTGGCATTCGCTATGCCGGTGGAGCACGCATGGCATTGGCACTCTCCTTGAAGTTTTCCAAAGTACCTGTCGTCGTGCCGGTCTGGGTTCGAGATTTTGATATCGATGGGGAGCTGTGGGTTAAACTCAGGCTCATACCAACAGAACCGTGGGTAGGAGCTGTATCTTGGGCTTTTGTGTCCCTCCCTAAGGTCACGTTTGAGCTTTCACTGTTTCGACTATTCAATCTTATGGGTACACACCTGCTTCCCAAACTTTTAACATTTCCAGTTGCAACTAATTTCATTGGTCCTGATGTTGGAAACTGAGCACGGTTGGTGCCTTCTAGCTTGAATGTCTTGATGCAAAATCAACACCACCAGCAGAATTTTCTAATCTACTTATGGAATTTGGGCTATTGATTTTCTCACGCAAGATGCATGCCTTCAGTAGACTGTTATTTATAGATGTGTCCTTGTAAAACACCGTATAATTGTTCTGCACGTAGGTCTGGAGTTATTTCTGGGATACTATCGGATGTTTCAGGCTTACAAGCAGTTTTTGTAAAATACCATATACTCGTGAGCAATTGGTCATGGAAGTATCGCATAGGTTCCATTACTGATATTTAGGTGTCATTATGGTCACAGTTTCTAACTAATAAATGGAACTATAACATGAGAGGTGCTTCTTATATTAAGATTAAATCGTGTCAATATCCTCCACCTTTTCTAAAAAAAAAAAATCCAAATTCAAAAGCCACTCTCAATCACAATCAGCTTGCTTGGATGAGACACAAATCAAAAAAATATCCTAATTCAAATTGACTTTTTTTGGTGGGTGGGTGGGGTGGGTGGGGGGGGACAACATTCAGTTTCATATGTAGTAGCTAGCAGGTGTTGTTCATTATTTGTTTATGATTGTGGACCTTTTCTGTTCTTTCTTTTTCTCTGATATTTCTACAGCATCATGTGTTACAAATTTGATGTTTGGCTAACAATATGCTCACATCTTTTGCATGGACATGGTGCTTATCTCCACCAGCGATTCCTGTTCTGTCTATGTAAGCACATCTGTCTTAACTCTTAAGTGCTGGTCCAATCATTTATTCTTATTAATCCAATGCTGCATAGAACTTTGCAATTACTGTTGGTGCATTTATTCTCGTTACAGTTGCTATTTAGGTTTTTTTTTTTTTGTAATTATAAGATTATTTTTGTTACACCTGTTCCCACCTTTGATTAAACATTATACTACTACGTGCTACCGTGAAATTTTACACAAGCTATTAAGCTAACATGATTATTCCTGGTCATGTTTGGTTGATTAATTGGATGTCACCTCTAGTTCTTTTAGTGAATACGACTCACAGATTCCTTGAAATATCGCTTTTAAAGGATTTGTGGTTAAAACATTTAGCTTGGAGTATAAAACTGCATGCCTGACTACAACTTTAATGTAATTAATTGATTAACTGATATGCATGTGATGTAGATAACATTTCAGTGTTTTGGTCGTCATGTATCAGGAAGTCTGCCATTGTTCCCAAATACAATGCTTTTTGGAACAGCTCTTTATTGAACAATTTTGTATGCTTGATTTCATAGAAAGGTCTTGTTCACATCTAGCCGTGATCTGATAAATTACAATCGCCAGGTTTCTCACAAAACTTCTGACGGAAGATTTGCCACGTCTCTTTCAGCGGCCCAAAAGATTGTCCTTGATTTTCAGCAGGGCAGAGCAATGGGACCTGTTTCAGGAAGTGTTGCAAGTGATATCATTCAAAATGTTGCAAGTGACCTGATCCAAGAGGGGAATAAGGACTTTGTTGGAGAGCTATCGGTGACACTAGTTGATGCCAGAAAGCTTAGCTTTGTCTTATTTGGTAAGAGGGCTTTGTTAGCCAATTGAAATGTACGGTTCATGAAGAGATTTAGCATCTGCCTGCTACTCCCTCCAGGCCTCCAGTCACAAATAAATGACGTCTCGGACACACTGACACAGTTCCAGGACACAACTTTGACCGCTAATTTTTGTTATAATATATTTGGAACATATTCCACAAGTATGCAATTGTGAAACGATTTATACAAATCTTCTAATGTAGTCATATCATTTTATTTAATATCTAAACTCAAACAAAAAAAAATTTAACCAAATTCTGAATGGCTGACTTCAGACAACCCAAAAAACACCATTTATATGTGACTGCAGGAGTAATTAAGAGCCGATCCAGTTCATCAATTGTTGTATTAAGTAAGAAAATGTTGTAAATGAAAATTTTCCTTTTTGGAAAATTAAGTCCAAAGTGGAGTACAGTAGGCCTAACCAAAATTTGGGGGCCAACTTAAAAACGACTTCCATATTTTCTAGGGTTGGCAAGATAGTTTCAATCCTGTCCAAAGTAGCACATGATTTTTTTTTCCAGCTGAGCTATATTTGCATAAGATTTGGTTGAAGGGTTAATATCTTGACTGAAAGAACATAAGTTTCAATCCTGTCCAAAGTAGCACATGACTTTTTTTTCAGCTGAGCTATATTTGCTAAGGATTTGGTTGAAGGGTTAATATCTTGACTAAAAGAAGAACATAGCTGAGTCAGTACTACCCTGAAGTATGCTCGTCTTGGTTCAGCCAAAACTATGTAATAGTATTTGCTGTTTGATAAAATTATCTGTATAAGCTATAAAAACAGAAGAAAAGTCAGCTCCCTCTTTTGCCATGTGATCAGTTTCATGTCTAACTTTTTTTCAATTTTTTTTCAAAAAGTTTCATGTCTAACTTGACATTATACTTCTCGTACAGGCAAGACGGATCCTTATGTTGTCATGATTCTTGGTGATCAAGTGATCAAGAGCAAGAAGAACAGCCAAACAACTGTGATTGGACTACCAGGGGAACCGATTTGGAATCAAGTAAAGTTTCAACACTCTGAACACGTGTGTTTTCTGAAGACTTATTTCATGCGTGCTGTCATGCTTATACAACATCAAACAGGATTTATATGCTCGTTGCAAATCCCAGCAAACAGAAGTTGACCATTCAAGTGAAGGATTCAATTGGTCTAACTGACATCACTATTGGCACCGGAGAGGTAAATTTGAGTTTCCTTTGCAGTGGCAGTGCTCATTTATATTTGCTATATTTACGACTGTGCTCAACATGCATAGATGGAAGACAGATGAATGGGTCTGGTTTTTCCCTGTCATCTGGCTATGTTTTGAAGTTGGGATGGGGTTTCTAATAGTCCTTTTTTTTGCCAGGTTGAGCTAGGGTCACTTAAAGATACAGTACCTACGGACAAAATCGTGACTTTATATGGAGGATGGGGTTTGTTTGGGAAACGAGAGGCTGGGGAAGTTCTACTTCGACTGACACAAGGCATATGTCGAGGAGGACGAAGAAGACGAGGCGGTGAGAAGTGAGTTTGGTGCGGGTTACGCCTCAGACGAGGATGTTCTGGACTACGACGGAGGTGGCATGAGCAAGGATAGTGATCTCGTAGGTAAAGAAAGAGAGACTTTCATGGATCTCCTCGCCGCGCTGCTGGTGAGCGAGGAGTTCCAAGGCATAGTGTCATCCGAAACAGGAAGTTCGTCGAGAGAAGGTGAGCAGGCGGGTAGTGGACCTGTCACCTCTAGTAGCACCAGTGCGGCGGCGATGGCTGATACAGAGGCATCCGCCGTGTCAAACAGCTCCACAGGTGAAGCTAATCACGTTGTGTGGTGTGAGCTTTGATTTGCTTATTGTGGTAGAGTGAGTACCGCCTCCTTGACGTGGGTTTGTTGGTGCTGTGCAGATACGGCTCTGGTGTGGCTGGCGGCCATAACGAGTGTGATGGTGCTGGTGTCCTCCAACCTGGGTGGCTCAGGCTATTTCAACCCTTGACCTGCTGTGAATGAAGAAGGCGGAGGCAGCATTTGCATTGCATTGCATTGGGGCGGAGAAGAATCTGCCGGCCAGCCTCGTTCCTTGTAGTAGTATTTTGTAATAACACTGCTTGGCTGGCTGCTGTGACTGGGTGGTTACTTGGTTGTAAAGGGTGACAGCGAGAGAGTTTTCTTGTTTCTTTTGTTTTTTTATGGGGAGGGAAGAGGCTCAGCTCAAGAGAGTACTTCGATGCGTTTTTGTTCCCACCACACTACCTTCCTTCCTGCAAGTGTAGAGAAGAGAGCAGAGCAGCCAAGGCAAGTGTATATTCATTTTTTCGCTCTCTCTCACCTCCTTCGGATTACTCCCCTGAACATGGATGGAAGCCCGGGATTTATCTCCAGGACTCCTCGTGCCGGCCTGTCGCCCTGTCGGTGCCATTGCATTCTGATGAATGGATGGAATGGAATGGATGGAGGCTAGTGGTGACGACAACTACACTGACATCATGCACTGTAGCTGTACCCCGTGGCCCGTGCTGATCCAGCTCGATGCCCCTGAGAGCCTGCTGCTACAGTAGTACTAGTGCTGCTATGCCATGTGATGGATGGGTTGGCAAGATAGTTTCCGGAGCCTGACCTGTTTGGTTGGCCGTTGATTACCAGTACTTGCGGTGTTTATTGGGGGTGTCCTGTTATAATCATGATTGTACCTTTTGTCTTGCCACGGTTTCTTGATGATGCCTCTAGTCTAGCTACCAAAACACCATCATATAATGATTTTTCAATTTTGATGTTAAGTTAGGCGTGGGGTAGTAGGAGTTGAAAAGCAACCATCAGCATTTAATATTTCACAATAAACCCAAAGCATTTTTTTGGCATGCAACTTCAAAACAGATCAGCCCTAGCCTTCTATAGGAGTACTCCACCACTACCATGGTTCTTGAGAAAGGTTTGCAATTCTGCATGCACGGAAATCATGCATGGACATGGCGCACCGTGCACAGTGCTCACTCAGAGCATTAATCCTCTACCTTGCCCTATGAAATTCTTTTTTGCTATTTGTAAAACTGACCGCCGTGCCTATAAGAAAAAAGAGAAATAGAGAGAGTATACCACAATCATCATATGCAATTCCATTGTACCCGAGTTAAATGGTGTTTCCTCTGTTCCAAATTACAAAAAAAAAAAAAAAAAAATCACTTTTATTCATTATTATGTCGCCACGCGATAGGCATGGCATGTCCATGGTGGGCCATGCGGACCTTGTCATGTGTGTGTATAAAGAGGAGAGGAGGGAGTTGCTGCAAGCTCCCATGCTCCATTTTCTTCAGGCATGCATGCATTCAGATCCGGCCAGGCCCAGGTGATGACGAGCTTTTCCTTCCCTCTGAGTCTGAGCTGAGGTGAAGCAGCAAGGTGCGTCTCTTAATTTGCCTGATGACTCCCTATACATATAACACAACACAGCAATCTCTTTGCTACTAGTACGTTTTTTGTGAAATTTGCGTGCGCTTGAAAAATGCCACGCCACTGCGCCACTGCACATTTTCATTCAGTTTGGAGGATTGAACTGATAAATGAAGTAGCAAAGTGTTTGCTGCGTCTTCCAAGATTTTTTATTTTTTATTTTTTGAGGGATGCCTTGCTGCATCTTATTATTCCAAGATGTTTGCACACACACACACACACACACACCCCTCACCAGTCACCACCTCCGAAATAAACTAGTCTATGAATAATCATGTCATCACCAAGGGCGATCACCGAGTAGAAAACGGGCCAAGCCAGGGGCCGCCATGCATCTCCGTATGGCTGCTGCAGGATGCAGGCAGTCGTGGAGAGTGTGACGAGGGAGTGGCCGGAGCCCGGAGGGCAGGCAGAGGCAGGGCCGCGGCGCTTCACGGTGGAGGGTGAGGGGGACGAATGGCGGCTGGCGGCTACGAGGATCGACTGATCCGCGTCGCCGCGTCGACGCCGATCCCACATGCAGCATCCCACCTCTAATGCAAGGTCCTCCTGGCCTCCCTGCTCAATAGCTTCAATGAAACTCGATTTACGCCCCGTCCCTGTCAAGCAAATCTGTGTAGTAGATTTCTCATGCAAATACAAACGAAACCGCATTTAAATTCCCCTTTTTGAGTAGATTTCTCTGCAAATTGATCAACAGCAAGAAATGCATGCGTACTGATCGATTATATATATTGTTGTTGGTTGCGGTGGGAGTCCGATGCGATCTTCAATTCACAGTGAAAGGATTAGCTAGTAGTAGGGGGAAATGCAACGTTGCATTGGTCCGTTTTTTTCCACGTACGATTTCCTTTTTCAGTTACCATCATTAATTATATAGTACGTAGTATTTTTTGACACATGGAAGCGACATGCATGCATGTACCTTGATTTTATATATCTATGCCTTTCTTCTTCTTCATATATATTGTAGGGTAGACGCTGCCTACATAGAGAGACATGGCAAGTTTGCAGAGTCCTCTTGTGCCAGTGCGACCCAAAAAGGAAGAAGGTTTTAGTGGACTACTTGGTGTGATCCGATGGATCCCTGCTCTCTTTTATAGCCCTTCCAAATCTTCTGCACTGATCTACTTGAGTGTCTTTGGGGGAACACGTGGTCTGCCAGCGAAATCTGAGAAACGTCGGCAGAAGGAGCATGAGGAGAATCTAAAGAGAGTTGTGAAGCGTCTTAAGGAGAGGAATCCAAAGAGGGATGGCCTTGTTTGCACTGCTCGAAGCCATGGGTGGTTGTTGGCATGCGCAACGTCGACTACAAGCGCGCCAGACATTTTCAGGTCGACCTTTCTGCATTCAGGAACATTCTTGAGATTGACACAGAGAGGATGGTGGCCAAGGTGGAGCTCTTGTTAGCATGGGTCAGATAACCAAAGCTACCTGCCTGATGAATCTCGCCTGCTGTGGCTCCTGAGTTTGATGACCTCACTGTTGGTGGCCTGATAAATAAGTTATGTGGATTTCAGGAGCTTCCTCACATCTATGGCCTCTTTCTGACACGGTTGTCGCGATGGAGGTTGTTCTTGCAGATGGTCAGGTTGTGAGAGCTACCAAGGACAATGAGCACTCTGACCTTTTCTATGGAATGCCATGGTCCCAGGGCACGATCGGGCTCCTTGTTTCAGTTGAGATGAAGCTCATTCCCATCAAGGAATACATGAGGCTCACATATGCCCTGTCAGGGGGACTTTGAAGGAAATCGCGGGAGGCTTATGCTGACTTTTTTCGTGCCAAGGACGATGGTGGTGAGGTCCCCCTGACTTCGTAGAAGGGATGGTGTACCTGTCCTCGGAGGGTGTGATGATGATGGGTGTTTATGCCTCGGAAGAGGAGGCGAAGAAGAAGGGCAGCAGGATCAACCGTGTGAAGCTGGTGGTTCAAGCCCTGGTTCTACCAGTATGCCGAGACGGCTCTGAGGAGGTGAGTTCGTGGAGCACATCCCCTACAAGGGAGTACTACCATCGCCAACACTAGGTCCCTGTATTGGGAGGGAAAAAACTGATCATCCCGTTCGGGGGACCAGCGCTGTGGTTCAGGTTCTTGCTTGGCTGGCTGATGCCACCAAAGATTCCCTTTGCTCAAGATCACCCAGGGAGAAGCTATCAGGAACTACTACCATGACAACCACGTGATCCAAGACGTGCTGGTGCCGCTTTCACAAAGTCAGCGACGCTCTAGAGTTTGCTCACCGTGAACTGGAGGTATGTAGCATTATTGGTTGGGCTGGGATTCAGATGTATGTTTCTTCTTTTTCTCGACCGTCTGATGCATCTTAATTTAATTAGGTTTACCTGGTGTGGCTGTGCCCGCATCGGCTGTACAAGCTTCCCGTGAAGACGATGGTGCATCCAGAAGCAGGATTCGAGCAGCATCGCAGGAAAGGTGACACCAGCTACGCCCAGATGTTCACCGACGTTGGCTTCTACCACGCTCCCGCCTCTGTTCTACGGGGGTGAGGGTTCAACGGTGCCGAGGCTGTGCATAGCTGGAGCAGTGGCTCATCACCAACCACGGCTACCAGGCGCAGTACGCGGTGTCTGAGCTGACCGACGAAAAGGACTTCTGGAGAATGTTTGACGCCTCTCACTATGACCACTGCCGCCGCAAGTACGGCGCTCTAGGGACCTTCATGAGCGCCCACTACAAGTCAAGAAAGGCAAAAAGACCGAGGAGGAGGTGCTCCAAGCTGAAGCTGAAGCTGCCATCCTAGAAGCTGCTGATGCTGATGCTGATGCGGAGTGACATAACAGAACAGCTTGACTTTGATTCATTTCCATCTATCATGGCTACTCTACACACATCCAGTTCTAAACTATATATCATTTCCCCTATAACATGTTGTGTGTTGTTGGAAGCTGTTGAATAATTTTAAGCTGTAATCACATTTGGCTAAACAGTCACTCATTGACGGTGACATTTAGTTGGAGTTTTTGCATTTGCATCTCTATCTGTCAGGTTGAAATTGTATGCTGTGTTATACACTCAGTTCTTTGCGATATTCTGATAATATATATAATTGAATCACTTTCTTCTGTGAGTTTGCTTGCCGACTATAATTGTGATTATA
>JADLZL010001986.1:0-56581 GCA_015844335.1 Chrysopogon serrulatus
ATTTATCTATAAGTATTGCCACGGTTCATGTCTCATTTATACATTTTGCATCGTTTGACCTCGTATAAGCTTGATTTGAGCTAGTTATCGGTTTTTATATCTCGTTTGTATGGGCTGCATCTAACGACCCTAATGCGAATTAGCTATAACATAGTTATCGGCTCTATTAGATTGGGGATCCAATAGATTCATTAAAGTTACCGATATTGTTTGTATTAATTTGATCTATCTGTTGCAACAATACCATTGCTCAATCAAGATTGATAGATTAGACTAAGCTTAAACTCTGTTAAAGATCCTTTATTTTAGTGTTTATTTGTGTTCACGCTTATCTCTATCGAAACAGTCGATCAGTCTTGTATCAGCTAATTTGTCTATCTTATTTGTGGGTTCGAGGCTTATCTAGATGCGAATAGATTAGACTAAGCTTATTTGTGGGTTCGAGGCTTATCTAGATGCGAATAGATTTAAGAATCGATTTAGAGACGCCGGCCTTCTAAACCAGCTCTATTTTGATTTGAGGGTTTGTTCGTGTTTAGAAACGCTTGCTTAATGAGAGTAGATTTGGGTTATCTCTCAATTTGGGCTTCTAGACCAGCTTTGTTTTAATTTTAGGTTTACTTGTGGTTTTGTTCGAGATCGATTCGAAGTTTAGGACCAGTTTTGCTTTGATCAAAGATTTAGCTATGGTTAAAACAAGTAGTCCATTCTTACTTCATGAACCCTGTATCGGCTAAGTAGCCGATCCAGTTATGTTTTCACGAGTAGTGTGTATAGATCTGTTTGAGCATTAAGAAAACTAGCATTGTTTATTGGATCTATTAAAGCCCGCTGACCGGTAGACTAGGTGAATATGGGTTTTACATGCTTTGCAAAAGTAGTCTAACAGAACCGCTGGCCAGTAAACCAGTCTTGGTAGATTATTGTTTGGTTGACGATTGAAGTAGATCTGTACATATGAATTATCCCATTTACTTGGATCCTGTATCGGCTAAATAGCCGATTCAGTTATGCTCTTATTCACGATACGTGTGCACGTAATGTTTTAGATGCAATTGAATTCATTACATATGCTTGAGACATATTATATGCATGTATCGACTAATGAGATCGGCTAATTGCTTATTTTATTCATCATACATCGTGAATAGCCGTTTCAATCTTATGCTTTACACTGATAGGGGTTGACTCTCTAGTCAATTCTCTTTGACTCATCAGCCATCCAAAGGCCATACATTTTGGACCTGTCTGGCAACAAAACCGGCAGGTTCCAGAATTTGACATTTGCTTTTTTCTTATCAATTACAGGTCAAATTGACTGGCACACCCTAGATCCAAGTCACCAAGCTCGGCTTACCCGTTCAGGCTCAGGGGATCAAGAACTCCAGCTCCTGTACCCTCTCTAAGAGCCATCAGGATCGTGTTGGCGTGTTTTCCGTGTCAACAGGGTGTCTATTCAACACATACACCGACCACTCCACATAAATAATATGATCTACTTCGTATTATCACATGGTCTTTGGTCTATCAATCTTGACCTCACTTACTCTTCATCATCGTTTCGGTCCTTCGACGTCTAGCCTTTGCTCAAGCCTCTTGATACTCGATACCAATGGCTTCAAAGCCTCCAACTTGCCCTTCACTCTTGCGACCGATCCATCAAGTCAAGTATTGTCTCGATCTTTATCTCTAGCCACACATGTTATATACCATGCATTAAGCTCCTTCATCATCTATGGTCTAATTCTCTGTATATCTCATATGAACACAATTAGTTCATCTAGATTTTCACTCAATTAATAAAACCAAACAAGGACCTTTTAATCTTGCTCATCTAAACCCAAGTAGCCATGCATGTTTGTCCAGGCAACGAGTTTAGCCTCCACCGTCGATCTGAGGTGCTTGGAGTACCACCGGAGAGAGGAGACAGGGATGGCAGCATGAGAAAAAGGGAGAGAGAGAAAGTGCGTGTGGGACCAACAACGTCTTGGACGATGCATTGCGACAGACGATGCTGCAAGTGCTAATTTTATTCTCTCTCCTCTTTTATCTCACCGCCACATAAGAACGTACTCTCTCCGTCCCTTTTTATTTGTCGCTTCGCTTCCCGAGACATAAATGCCGGTAATTTTAATAAATAATAAATATCATCGATTAGTATCATAATTAATATCATCGGAAAGATCTTTGGATCTAGTTTTTTAACAAAATTATTTGAAAATATAAATATTGTACGTATTTTCTATAAATCAAGTCAAACCTGTGGCACGCATCCCACGACGATAAATAAAAAGGGACGGAGGAAGTATCTTGGCTATAAGCCAAAGTTAGTTGACTTATTGTATCTATTCTAATATACAATCGATTAATATAATGTGACAAGACAGCGCCCAATACCAGAATGGCACGCGCGTGGCAACACAGGCAACCAGCGTTGGAGGCCGGCCTTGAATTTGTCGACAGCTAAAGAGCACACACATGGTCACGCAGGGTCAGAGCAACAACAGGAGCTCAAATGAACGGGGGACCTTCAGTTTATTCAGAGTATTCTTTAGAGAGAGTATCTATACACGTGCATGCACGCGTGTCCTCACAAATTAAAGGTCCTAGTATTTAATTTTCTTGTAGTGAGAAATTAATTAAGTTGCCCATTATCGTCAACCTACAGGTCTCGAGCAATGGCCTTTAAAGCGTCTTCAACATAGGGGTATCTGTAGGAGAAGCCCAGATCCTTTGCCTTCGCCGGAAGAACCTTTTGTCCTTCCAATACCTGCAGCGATCAAATTAAAACTGGAATTTATAAGTCTACATACTCACAGTGCGTTGAAACAAAAAGGTTATGTAAGTTTTTTTTATGATGTGACAAGAGCTAAAGGGAGAGAAACTATGTCTCTTCTTAGATATAGATTTGAACTTAATATCTAAGGGTCTGATTAGATGCACTAGCTAAATTTTAGCTAGTAAAATCTAGCTACTAGCTAGCAAAATCTAGCTGCTAGATATCAAGCCAGTCTAGCAAAAAAAACACAGCTAAAGTTTAACTGAGTTTAGCTACTTCAACTCTGCTAAAGTCAATTGAAATTTAGCTGCTATTAGTTAGAGCATCCAGACATCTTAACTAAAGTTTAGTTGAAAAACTTTTAGTTGGTTAAAATTTTAGTTTAAAATTTTAGCTAAGAAAATTTTAGCCCTAAGACTAGGAATTAAAATCATCCTCACATTTTGGGTCCGCTCTTATACACGTAAACACAGAACAATTACTGTCTTAAATGGCCAAGGAAACAAAAAAATAAATAATATATTCAATGTTATCCAATCCAAGTGACATTGCAATCCTCCATCACGATACAATGCCCAAAACAGAAACCTAACGCTACTCATTGTTAACTCACACATTGCATAACATCTTCGTGTTGTTTCTAAGAACTCAAGGCAATAAAATGTTAATTATGTTGTCTTTATAACAAGAGCCAAAGCATGTACACATTTTATAGTCTTACACACTATAAGCCTAGGCTGCCCCTTCTCTTTTAATTTATACAATGTCATAAAAGGTCATAAGTACTTAAGTAGCACTCATTTAATATGGGTGGAGACACTAACAATCCAAAAGTAATAATCTAGTCTGATCCACAAATAGCATACAAGTGTGATATAGAAATAGCACTATTGGATACATGAGCACTATGTACGACGACGAGATGAGTGTTACCACAGAAGCGCCTTCTCCGAGCACCGCTTTGAGCGCGAATTCTGGCACGGGCAACCAGGAGGGACGCCCGATGATTCGCCCCAGCCGTTCGCATAGCTCCGACAAACGCACAGGATTAGGTGCGGTTCCATTAATTACACCTGATAAACAGAAAGTAATTAAGGCTGCTCTCAATATGCTAGTACAATACTACAAACTTCAATGTTTACAATTGTCAATGGTTTTCAAATAGCTAGTCTAAAAAAAAAATTCTGTTAGCTATCAAGACATCTTTATAAATAACTAGTTAGATGAGATATAGAAATAATAAAAAATAAACACTATAGCGAAAAGTTATGTGAGAGATATTTCTAAAAAATTGTGCTAGATTAGCTATTTAGAAGTTGCCAGCTATTTGTAAATCGCTCTCTCCTTAATAGCCAATGAAAGTATTTTTTTTGTTATTTTTATGTCTTATCTAGCTAGTTATTTGTAAAGATGTTCGATAGCCAATAGAATTTCCTCTAGATTAGCTATTTGATAACCATTGAAGACGCTCCTACAGAAAGAGCATTCACATGATGTGTACAAAATCCTGCAATAAAGTGTATCATGTACTCCGTATTCATATTGCTGTGCCCCGTCTCCAAAGTCAACTATTACTACGGATTATTTGTATGCTACCAAAATATGAATTTATTGGAATACTGAATCACAAAGTATCTTATATTCAAGTGATATCCATACCATTATCCTACAATTCATGAAATTCATAAGTTTCTTTGATTTGCAATACGGTGTTTGCATCACTATAGTTTGTAACAGAAGAGAACAGGATCAGAGGATGTGCAGTGCAAGTGCGATCACCTTTGTATGTAGGGTTCATTAGAGATTCGTAGATGAGGTTGACCAGGTCATCAAGATGAATCCAAGAAAACCTAGCAAATCATAGAATCAATAATTGGTACGATACGCCGAAGCTGAATTTACTAATAAATCCAATTCCATCTGTCTGAGCGTAGTAACAGAAGAGAGAGAAATAACCATTGGCGCCCCGTCCCCAGAGGACCGCCGGCAAACATCATAAAAAGGGGGATCATCTTTGCTGCAGATGGACAAATAAATCAGGTGAATAATGCAGCGCAGATTGGAATGATATCCTTGAAGACAAAAACAAAATGACAAAAGAAAAAAGGCAAAAGGAATGAAATGAAACCCAGCAACCTAGAGCACCGCCATCCTTGCCGAGAACAACCCCAATCCGGAGAAGCACAAGCCTAACATCCTCCTGGTTTACTTGGCATGCCGTGGCCTCCCATTCTCTGCAAACCTGCCACTTTTTTAACCATGTCATACAGAGACCGCACAGAATGTTGTAAGATGCATGTAAAATGATGGATGCATCATGCATTTGGAGCAATGATCTTGCTCGAGGAGTGAACCTAACCTCTGCTAGGTAGTCATTGCCCGAGGGACTTGATTCATCAAAGCTATGGATTTCGCTGGTACCTGCAGCATGTATGCAAGCAGTGGATTGACCGAAAGCAATCAGTGCATGTGTTTCTCTTCGACTAAAACTGGATTAAAACGACAGATGCTAGTTCTCATCATCAGCCTCAGCAAGATCAAGCCATTGGCTAGTTCATGAACGACGTACCATAATAGCCAATGGCTGTCGCACTCACAAACACTGAGGGTCGAGTATCAGCATTTCCAGCATGGTTGATGTACTTCACCAGCTTCAAGAGTGAAATTAGGAACCATAGTTATATACTAGTTAAAATAGTTAGCTGGGGCAAAGACGAAGTAAATTAGCTTGCATGTTTTGAATTGTAGGGAGGGATGGGATGTACCTTTGATGTAACATTGACCCGGCTCTGCTTAATTTCCTGCTTAATCTGCAAAAGAGAAGGCAGCTAGTCTAGGCTGGGCGACATAGAGAGAGAGAGAGAAATGCATCGACTCATGGCAAAGATTAGAGCTATTTATCTACCTACTGCAGACTGCAGACTTAAACAAACATACGGACCTCGGGTGACCATCTTGTGCTTATGGGCATGCCTGCCAGGTTGACAACAGCAGAGGAGCCTCTGACGCATGCCTCCCAATCCCCTTGCTCGGCTATTGTGAGTCCAGGATAGGTGGAAGCTGTGTGCGATGGATCAGGTCATATGCACATGCATGGATCAAAAATTTGGTTTCAGCAACGAGAGAAATGAAGCTAGGAGCTCAACTGAGCATCATTTATTATTTATGGGATTTGTTAGCCACCTGACAATAGTACTAGTAGTGTATATGCATGGGTGAATGCATCAGGATCGGAAATAGTGATTGTTGAGTTGAATCTTTTCTTATCTTACCAGGAAAAACTGACGCGGCATTGGAGGAAGACCTTGTTAAGACGCAAACCTTGTGATCATCTGAATGCAATGAATCATGTTTATGTATGTGATGAGAGAGATAGAGAGAGTCAGAGAGAGAGAGCTGTAGGCAGGAAATAAAATAAATACTCCCTCTATACTCGTAAAACTTAATATTTTGGATAAAGTTGAGTCAAACATTTGGAACATAAACTTTAAAATATTTAGTTTGAAAAGGTGAAACTTATATGTATAGATTCACCTTAAAACCCACTTTTTTATAAAAGTAATTTTATTTTTAGTTTTTATTATATATTTTAATAAAAATAATAGATAAAGTTAAGTTTCAGAGACCATATCCTTGTCCAAAACGTCAAGTTTTGTGAGTATAGAGAGAGTAGTGAAGGAATTGAAGGAAGGAAGCAGACCCGATAAAAGCTTGTGAACCAATCTGCGTCCAATAAAACCTGTGGCTCCAGTGATGGAAACAGTCATGGGAGGCTGCTAAAACCCATAAGTAAGCAAACGATATGTACGATTACCTGATTATATATGTACTTTAGCTATAACAAGCAAACATACGGTTGTAATGGAGGAAAAAATAAAAATGTTAATGAGAAAACTTTTTTTATGACTATGATATCCATAATACTCCCTCCATATAGAAAATAGAAGTTGTTTTTGGACAAGGTTTGAGTTAAACATTGGGAACATAAATCATAAATAACTTTTAAGTTGTTAAGTTTGGAAATGTAAAAACCACATGAATAGATTTGTCTTGAAAAATATTTTCATAAAAATATAAATATATCACTTTGTGCTGAGTATTTTTACAAAAATATGAAGTCAATGTTATACTTTGGAGACCGTGCTATTGTCCAAAACGACTTCTATTTCCTATACGGAGAGGGTATAAGGATATCTAGACTAATAAATACAACTTGTGCATTCACAGAACTTCAAATTTGGCTTTTTAGAAGCGGAGAGGAATAATGTCTATACGTACATGTACTCTATCAGTCTATCTTATATCTCATTCTAAATTCATATCAGATATACATATACTGCCTAGCTTAGCTTGGATTAATTATTACAATAGCACATACCAGAGGCTCAGAGTTGAGGGCGCAGCGCAGGCGCACCAGCCTCCGCATCGTGGCCGTTGTTGTTCCGATGTGAGGGCGAGGACGAGGACGAGGCTCCAGCTGCAGCTTGAGCTTCAGGCTGGGGGTTTCCATGGCAGCGGCTGGGCGGCACCAGCAGCAGCTCCAGCAGGAAGAAGGACCCCGACTCCGATCCGTTAGCTGGCCCCCACTCCAATCTCCTCCGATGAATCATGAATGGTGGTGCCAGTGCCACCGCCACCGCCTCGCCACCTCTAACCTCTTGCGCGGCCGGCCCGGTGACGGTGAGAGCGACCAAGAAAAATGTCATGGGCTGGGCTGGGCTTGCAACACACCTTTCTCACTTATTACCAGCCCAACAACTTTTATTATAGTAGTGCGTTTTTCCTTTCTCCAGACTGGACAGACAGACAGAGACAGTACTGTCATGGCGCAATTGACCACCGTTGTCCGTCGTCCACTGGGACTGACCCTTCCTTCTCTTTTCTTGCGGCTGCCGTACTTCCTCCCGTTCCGTTCCGTTCCTCCCATTTATTTTTATTTATTACTGATGGGGAAACACAGCACAGCAGAGAGCAGACAGCAGAAACTCTATCAGCATAGCAGCCGCCATCTCTTCCTTTCCCCTCTCCGACCAGACCAGCAGAATGCGGCGAATCTGCATCTCCAAGCTCGTGTTTCTCCTGCTGCTCTGCGCCAGGATGCTGCCGCGGCCGTTGGGCGTATCCGCTGCAAAGATCCATGGTAAAGTATCTCAATTTCCGATTTCATTTTCGAGACAGGTTCGGATGAGTAGTCTGGCAACGGGACGGAGCTCAATTGATGCTGCTGGTGACTGGTGACTGGTGGCGGCAGGGAACCCAGCCAACGACCTTGTGGCCCTCATCAACGGCAAGAGGGCGGCGACCAAGCTGCCTGCGCTGCACAACAGCAGAGGCCTCGGCTGCATGGCGCTGCAGTACATCTCCGAGTGCATGGCCGCCACGGGCGCCGCCTGCAGCAGCGGCAACACGGTGGCGTGCCAGCCCCCCGAGGCCCACATCACGGAGGTGTACGCCGCCAACTGCGGCGTGGAGCTCCCCACGGTGGACGTCATCTCCGGCCGCCTCGTCGGCTGCCACCGGGAGCGCGACGGCCCGGAGGACGCGCTGCAGGCCGTGCTGACCGGCGGCGGCGGCAACAGCACCAATGCCACCGACGCCATGTCGGTGATCCGCGGCAAGGAGCACACCCAGGTGGGCGCCGGATTCGACCGCGCACCGCCGCGGGCCCTTCTTCTGGTGCCTCCTCTTCAGCAGCGGCAGCGCCAACTCCACCTTCCTGCTGGAGGCCGGCGGCAAGGGCATCGACCAGACCCATGGCTGCTTCAGCGCTCCAGATCGCACCTCGTGCAACGCCGCGCCGCCGCGACCGGGTCGCCTCATGTTCACCACTGCCGCAGCGGCTGCGCTGCTCTTCCGTTGCCTTGTCGTCTCCTAGTGTAGGTGTAGCAATTACTTTCTTCCGTTGTCATCGAGCTTTCAGTTCAGTTCAATTCATTCATGCCATCCCGGAAGCTGGCTTGGCTGGATGATGGTAGTCATATGAATCATTATCCCTTTTCATTCCTGGAACTGGAAATCTCCGAATTGTTCTGTCCTCTCAACGCCGACAGCGATGCTGATGGGAAAAAAAAACACCCATCAGAGCCATCACAAAATCCAAACAAGCACAATGCACAACCAACCACTTTTCGCTTACCCATCTGCACTGACTCAGCTAATCAAGAACAGAACGCTATAGCCTAGTTTTAGCATCCTGCTTGCTAATATACAATATAATAGCAATTCCACCGATACATACATGTTTGTTGTCTTGTCCATACAACAACAGACACATTGAACTACACTGTCGACTCCACTCCACTCACACAATACAGTAGTAGGACAAGGATCCTAAAAGACCAAAACCACCGCAAGATACAAGAAGCCTACATGTCCCTTGTGAATGCTGGTGGGCATGATCAGGCGAAATTATACAGCAAGGAGGCGATTGTTATCCTTGGCAGCAAGATCTGATGGCTCTAACGTTTATAGTTACAAAATGGTGCATCCCTTCTGCGCCTTCTTCTTCTTCTTCTTCTTTTGCTTTGGAGGCTGGAGAACCACCTTAATGGCCGCGTCAAACACTGCTTTTATGTTCTGGAGGTGCAAAGCAGCACCAGTCAGTAACCACAAACAAAGCAAGTGAGCTCAATGCTGAATCCAGTTCGTGGGTGAAAGGAAAAGAAATCACAGTACTTGTTGGGTTTTTGAACTGCATTCGATGTAGGCAGCTGCACCAATTAGCCTCCTCAGCTCTTCGCCCTGCAAAGATCAGTGAAACAACGATCACCTTAAATGCCACTATGAACACAAACCGACAAGTGAAAGCAGATAGTTCTTAGCATACCTGGGCAGTGGAAATTGGAACGGCACCAGGGTGATCAACGAAAAAAACTGCTTATCATCTCGCAGATCTGTTACAAGTAACTGAATGGTTAAGCAATTTCAACTTATACCTAAAAAGCAAAGAATCAGTAGTAACCCAATAAACAGTCAAAACTAAAAGAACAAAGATCCACTGACTATGAAGTTAATATAATAAGATTATCTTGAACAGTCACTGATGCATCTAGGCACAATCGGGTCGTACATTTTCAGACAAAGTTGTGGTCATGCGTATTTCTTGATACAATAAACAACTCAACGTCATTAAGCCATGCCATAGAAGACAATAACTAGCCCAGTGTTTGCATTTTCTCTAACTCCCAACAAGCTCGCTATGATACCTCTGCAAAATCAAATAGCTTGTATTTCCTTTCTACCATGATTGTATATATTTCCACATATATATAGCAGTACAGACTTCCCATTAAAGCTGATTTCTAGAATATAACTTTGGTCCTCAAGAGGTTTCCCGTTGCTTTCTTAATACAGAAGGGTACGTTGGCATCAAATGGCTTGACATGAATAACATATGCAATAAAGAACCATGTTTTGAGATTGCTTAAATCATAAGAAAATGGTGAACCAGATTTCTCAGTACATGTGAAGATCACTTCAGTTTGTGTGGCACAAGATTTCACATGTGTATTTCAGATAATTTTGGCAATGAAACTGGCAACGAATGAGAATGAAAGGCCAATTCTGGAGGAATATGACATGCTGCAGATATGCAATGCCTTAGGAGGTGAAGAGCATACCCAGTTTTGTCCCAACAAGGATTATGGGCACGCCAGGAGCATAGTGCCTTAATTCAGGAACCCACTGGAAAAGGAGACAGGAGCAGGTCATATGCAAGAAAATGCAAATCATGAAGCTAAAATAAAAAAGAATTATGGAATGAGGGAGGAAGGAAAGTGGGGAGAGCAAGATTATTGCCTTCTTAGAGACATTCTCGTAGCTTGCTTTGCTGATAAGAGAAAAGGGGAGCAGGAAAACATCAGCACCACGATAGCTCAACGGGCGCAGTCTATTATAATCTTCTTGTCCTGTAAATTCCATAGAATGTCAGGTACAGTACCTTGGAGCTGGAAGGAGCACAGATGCAAAGAAGGATGTTAATGCCAAGGGACGAGACCTGCTGTATCCCACAGACCCAAATTGACGGTGCTCCCGTCGACCACAACATTGGCACTGAAGTTGTCAAACACAGTTGGAACATAGTCCTGCAATATTGAGATGTGCCTTGTAGACATAAACAACTGCATAATATTGTAGCCAAGACAAATCAAAGGAACAAACCCTCGTCCCTTTAGTTGTCTGTGGGCACAGTTTGGCCGGGAACGATAATTAGCGATTTTTTTTTTTTTGCGAGCAATAATTAGCGATTCTCACTAATCAAAACGAAAAGAACAGGGAAAAAACAGACACTCCTATACTTTGTGCCTCCCAAAATAGATAAGAGGGAACATCGAGGTCAGCTATGGGTATGGTGTTGGCATGATTCCCATTTTCTTTCCCCTCTTAAAAAAAAAAAAATCAACAGGAATAGGTTTATATGTCGGGAGGAGGTGATTAGGTAGAAATCAATGTGCGGAAGAACAAAGAATATGAATTCCGCCCGTTTATCCCCTCTCATCCTGAGTCCCTGTGTGAGCAGGTGGAGCCAATTTATTCCTGCTCCTTGGCCAAAGCGCCAGTGCGCAAAAGGACGAAAGGCTCTCAAGCCGAAAAAGAAAAGAAAAAAAATCAACTCACAGTGGGGAAAGTGTTGGAGGTGTAGGAGATGAGCATGCAGGTCTTTCCGACGGCACCGTCCCCCACGGTGACGCACTTGATGAACCGAGACGCGCTCATCGGTGGAGTAGATGTAGATCTACTCTTCTTCTGCTCGTTTCTTGTCCTTGGGCTCCTCCGGGCACCTCAGGCCACAGTTGACCACCGCCTCTCTTATCTTCCTCGGTCCCTCGTGGGGGAGGGATGCAGGTAGGCAAGCCGGCCGTCCTGAGAGCTGGTCTGCTGCGATGTCTCACCTGCCGGCTGACTCCCGTCTCAGTGGTGTCTCGTCCCTCCCAGTCCCTCCGGCTGCGTGTGGGGATGGTGACGGAGACGAGAGATGGAAGAGCAGCCCAGCCCAGCCCAGCCCAGCCAGGCCCAAAGCTGAGCCCAACACAATTGACAGTGTTCTTTTTTTTTTTTTTTGACCAGACCACCCTAGAACCGACAAACCCGCCCCGCAATATATTTACGGTTCAAATTCAATGCTATAGATTTGAAACTTGAAAGGCCCAAGCCCAACTAGTAGCCCACCTACTAGGAACTGCATATATGATCTGATTGGTTGGCTACCAAAATTTACCATCCTAAGAATTTGACAAGCCAAAAATTGAGCAAAATAGTTGTTAAAGATTTGGCAACCCAAATGTAAGAAGTTGGTAAATTTTAGTAACTAATCAAATACTAGCCAAAATCATGGCTTGCCAATTTCTTGACATGGCAAATTTTGTTAGCTAACCAATTAGGCTCGAAGTGCCAACATCATAAACTTAGTTTTCTTCTCTTTCATGTCCCAGCCGCCACTTGCCCACATGCACAGCCGCTCTGATAGTCCGGTACACATACTCCGACGCTCTAGCCTACTGTCGGATACCTAAATAAGGGTACCCTTATACCAAGGACCTAACCAGGCCCAGAAACGCAAAACCAGACTATATGACAGCAAAAAACCAAAGGGCACGGCCCACTAAGGCCCAACACGTCGTTTTCCGCCTCGTCCGAGCCCTCCCCGCTGAGGCCTCGGACGAAGCGCCTGCCTCCGCCTCGTCCGAGCCCTCCCTCGCTAAGGCCTCGGACGGCGCCACTTCCGCCTCGTCCCGAGCCCTCCCCGCCGAGGCCTCGGACGAGCTCCCTTCTCCGTCTCGCCTCGAGCCCCCCACGCTTGGGCCTCGGGACGGGCAACCCGCGTCCCCTGGTCAAACCGGGACTTGACGTATACCTGCCCCCATCCCTCTACTGTTCTCACCAGTGCAAGGCCATCCCCTGGCGGGGCGTGGGGGCCGTCACATCACCACTTGCACCCACGCTCAGGGTTTTATCATCCTCCACAGTGGTGGCCACGCCCGCCACTGTGGGGAGCTGTTTAACCTAACCTCTGTATCAGGTCCCATCCCGGAGCTCCAGGGCGCCGACTACCACGCCAGAGGACATCGTCCAGCGTCATCTCTCGTACGGGGGCCGGGTCTTACGGAGCCCCCCGGTCAGCAAAAGCGGTCATTCCGGGTTGTCGAGCCGGGATGGGCGGCGGACGCCGACGACTGCCTCCCTTCTATGCCAACCACTCCACGTACGGCAGCAGGGGCCAAAGCCTTCGGAGCCTTGGATCCAGGACGAGTCAAAGCTACAACAAGCTACAGGGCTCGGACACGTCTCCCACGACCTCCTCGCCTACCCCCACAGGGACAGCCGTCGCCTCCATCGCTAGGGCTGAGGAAACGACTCCCCGCGGCTGCGCCCACAACCTACAGCGCCAAGCCATGCCCTGCAGTACCAGCCCATTCCAGGGCCTCGGCGCAAGGAGGAATGCAGGCTCCGAAGTCTTAGTCCGAGGGGGGAAGGCGCCCACTACTACATCGCGTGCACAGACACTCTGTAAATCCTATCCTCCCCTTATGGCTATAAAAGGGGAGGACTGGAGCCATCCTAAAGCAAGCAAGTTGGAACACTTCCACCCGTTGCATACTAGCTTCTACCTCACTCAACCACGAGACTTGGGACCGGCTCCCTCTCTCAACCAGCATGTACACCCCTACCTACAAGCACTTCCGTGCAAGATAATACAAGACCTCCTCCTGTAACAGAACCGACCAATCCATCCGAGATTAAGCATAACTGTCTCCGTTAATAACGTTGACACGTATACACCGCTTCTCGAATGAACCCGGTAGTCCGCCGAGTGTCACGAAGGACCTCGGTAAATCAACTTACATCCAGGATCATATGATTAAGGAAACATCATACATCAGTATACAGGGTTTACAGCGAAAAATAATTACAACCTGAGTTCTATGTGATTTACAAAGGTGGTTCAAATATAATACATGGAAGTGATTCTTGGTTTCAAATACAATACCAGAAGTTTACTTTATAACACCAGCTTTATTCAAACCTCGTTTACAGCATGAAGAAGAGCGTATAAGATATGGCCATGCCCGTTGGCCTAGTCACTGTCATCCACAGGATTAACGCATGTGATGCAATACTCTTCACACAATAAGTCACCTGCAACGATGGGTAAAAACCCTGAGTACTCAATTGTACTCCGCAAGACTTACCCGACAGAGAATAAAAGAAAAGACTCCAAGGATAAATGATCGGCTATGGATGGTGGGGTTTGTTGGCTAACAGCTGTTGCGGAAAAGCTTATTATTAGGTTCCAAAGTTTTATATGTTGGCGGCAAAATTATTATGATGCTATCCATAACTACGTTTGCATCTTTCTAAAACATACACTTGAGTTATAACAAACATTCATCTACAGATGAGGTACCAATTAGAATCCTTTTAATATCAACAGTGAATTCCATCTCTTTTACTACATCTCTGCGACAAGGTATAAGTTTCTCACTATCCGGGAGAGACGGCGATTCAAATCGATTACACCAGCTGGGTAAGCCCGTATCACACACCCACATGAGTTTGTACTTCACCCGCGCGGATTACCGTTCACTCTATTCGAAAGATAGGATTGAACCGTTTCGCAAAAAACTCATGGTCCTCGATCCTCACCGGTCAAGTACCCCAATGACCCGTGGGCTTTTGTAGTTCTTCTTTGGATTTTGGATCGATCCCCTCACACCTTTTGCTCTCCTCCTAGTTATGCTAACAGTTCAATATCTACCTCGAACGAGCTAATCGGTTTCACAGTCGAAACGAGTTATTCGGCTGTTATGTGAAGGTACGTTCAATCTCACACCTAGACTAGAGTACGGTACGGTCTTTAATCGACTCAGACGGGAAAACTAGAAACATACAAGACCTCCATGTCCTGTAGCATCCCCAACACCGAATCCCGTCCGGTCTCCATTTATCATTCACCTCATTTTTAAGGATATCACATGTACCAGCCTAAATATTGCGGATGACAGGAAATCATTCGGCTTCTTAATGATCTAAGCATAGCTAAGCATAAAACTATCTATCCAATCTAGTATTATGACCAGGTTCATTTTAGTGGACAAGGTAGTTATGCAACAACGGTATCACGCAATTCCTATAAACATAATGCACATCACAAGTAACAAAAGTGAAAAATTGTATTTCAAAAGAGAATAGGTTAATAAATGCTCAGGGGCTTGCCTCGGTGAAAAGTGGAGAATTCGAGGTTAGTGCGCTTCGGCAGTGGTTCAGAGTTTCGTCCTTCACCTTCGGATGGCAACTCCTGTGGACCCTTCTCCTCGATTATCACGTACTCAACGGACGCCTCTTCCTCCGATCCTATATGCGATGTATGAATACCAAGAGTGCATACATGATGCATAGTTAAAATTGTATGACATGGAATGATGTGATGCAATGATCTTGTGCATAGCGAGAATGGAAAGCTACATAAGGTTCTATGTGTGCAATTCTCTTTTCTCGATGACAACACTATATTATCAGAGTTGGTTAAATAGACTAACATTACTTATTTCCAATTTACACGTAGTAGGTGCATATCTCCTCTCTGGAAAAGTCAATTCAACTACTAAAGAAATAAACATTTATCATCAATTAGTGTATCCCGATCATTATCACTAAACAAAAGAATTGCTGAGGATCATTAGGTTTTTATGATCCAAGGCCTCCACTCAATCTCAAATACCACACAAGCCATCATCATCACATGCTGGTCCCCATTAAAAGTAAAAGAGTACATATATGTATATGCTCACATGATCATATATATTAACAAGCATGTCATGAATTAACAATTCATCACTTCTCAATTAATGCACTTCAGAGTTAAACATTACTTAATTATACTAAACAGTATAGTGGTCAAAATTAGCAAACAAAGCATACCACATGCTTAATCAAAATACCTCTTTTCCTTTTATTCATAATTTAGAAATAATGATTTTATAAAATATTCTCAAATTAATCTCAAACTTTTTGTGCAGGTTGGTGATGTCATGAAATGGGTGTAAAATAATTTTCATCATTTGTGGGTGAATACTTTATTCTAAAAAAATCAAGGAATGTCCATTTCACAATTAAAAGAGATAATTTTACCCCATGCAAAAACTATCCAAAATCCAAGTTTCCTATTTTTTTCTGAATAGTTGTTATTACAGGGAAGCTATAAAAAATTTTCCAAGATTTTAGGAGCTCTAATTATTTTTCCACGAAATAAACAAAACTCAGAAATATACATTTGCATGAAAATAATCAAACATTAAAAATAGGAGGAAAGCCTGCGGGCTTAATCCCGCCCGGCCTCGGCCCGATTGGCGCTGGCTGGCCTGACCCAGCCTGCGTAAGCCGGCCCGGCTTAGCTGGCTCAAAGGCGGGGTGCTCGGGGGGACGCCACCCGGGCGGCGTGTCGGCGTTCCTTGCCGCCGGTGAGGTTTCGGCGGCGACAAGCACACCGACACGACTACTATTTTAGGGCGGACCGATCTATGGGCTCAATCGGCTGGAAAGTCGACCGGAGGCGGCACGCCGGGGGGCCATGGCGGCACGGGCGGGAGCTCGGCGGCGGCATGGCGATCTCCGCCCCCCATGGTGCGGTAGCAATCTAACAGCGACGGTGTGGCAAATAAGAGCTCACCCGACCCTAAAACGTCAATCGCTGGCGATCGGGACGCGGGCGGGGCTAGGTTGTCGGCGTTGAGAGGCGGCGGCGTGAATCCGACGGGCGAAGAGATGTTCTAGCGTGTCCCGTGCGGTAGAGTCAAGAAGGTCGAGTCCGTCATGACCACCGAGTCAAGGAGAGCCCAAAACGATAGATAACAAGGTAATTCGCTCACGCGGGTGACCGGCCGACGGCGGAGCAGAGCGTGGCGGCGTTTTAGCCGGCCGCGAAGAAGAAGGCCTCGACCGGGCAGTTTTGGCGATGGCACGACGCGAGACTTGTTGCAACCGACGCGCAAAGACAAGGCGAAGCTACCGGCGTGAGTAATTGGACGGTGGTGCACTGACTGCGATGAATTTGGTGACGATGTGAGGTTCGACCGGCAAGGACCGAAGAGAAAGAAAAATGAAGGACGACGGTGATGGCGGTTTATATAGAGCAAAGGGAGAGTCGACGGTGTGGCCAGCACCTTCACGACCCCGACGACGTGTTTGGCTGTGCGTGTTGGCCGGGAATTCACGGGAACGTCCACGGCGGCACCGGCAACAGAGATCGGCATGGGCAGGAAGATGACATGTTGCGGTACTGTAGCGACTGAAACAGCTGATTTCAGTTCTCGGTTTCTGCCTGCTTGAGAAGCCAAATTGGAAACCAACTTCACCGTGGCGATCCTCTATACGAACACTACAACTTTGTTTAAAGGATCCAGGTTTAAATCCTAGTGGTTTGCAATCTACCAGCTGCTAAACATCACTAAAAAGCAACTGAAACCCTGAGTTCAGTTAAACTGAGTGCTAACTGCAGTGATTAGCTACTTTCACTAGTTAATTAAGAACAACCTATCACTAATCAAACTCAACCAATCACACAGTACCAAAGTATAAACTTTATACTAACAAATGATGGAATTGGTTTCCAGTTTTTATTCATGAAAAATAAAATTACTTAACCCTGAAAATTGAATCTGAAAACTGAATTTCAGGACAGAAAAATTCCAAGTCCCTTCTTCCAATAAAACTGAATTCAGATTTGGGTCCACTTTTTGAGCAGTTTAAAAGGAGATTCAACCATGGACCCTTAAATAACTTTTGTAGCACATAACTTGTACTACAACTTCTATTTAGGGCTCAACCCTAAAAACTGAGAAGAACGTATACTTGCACTTTAGGACACTTAGCAACTTGATAACAAGCACAAATGATATCATCATCACATGTGAGCATGTTTTAACAAAATTTTGTACATAACCCTATATCAATTTTAATTCTAAACATTTTTAAACCATTTTTGAGATTATCAAACACACTTATATGTTGCACACATAGAACTTACAATGGCATGTGCTTATGATCAAATGCAAAATGATGCATATGTGATAATGGAAATGCAATTGTGATTAACATTTAGAATGTTACACCTCCCTCCACTGGACGTAGGGCCTTCTCTTGTCCGAACCAGTATAAATCTCTTGTGTCCTTCTTGCACACCTTTCGGAGTCGGGAGCACGCAGCATAAGTTTACTCGTTGGTGTTAGGACCGCCAGTTCTAACACCGACACCTACAGACTTCGCCCTGACACTCCCATGACCCATAGGTGCCAAGGCCTTGTGCAGGTAATCATCCTTCGATCATCATGCCATGGTCGTCATTGCCTAGGGACCCAGGGGTTGCGCGGTCACACCCTAGACGTCATCGCGTAGGGGACCATACCCCAGGCACCGTCACACCACCTGCGGCCGCTGTCTACCTAGGATTCAGCAACCGCACCCTAAGTCCCCAACCACCAGGGCGCTACATGTGGCCTGCCTCATCGCTTTCTAATCTCCCATTCCCCGTCTACTTGCTGATCTATTGTATGTCGGGTACAGGTTCCCCGTGGAAATTAATTCCTCGGCGGGGGATCATGGGTGGGGCAAAATGTCCCCTAATGTTCTTTGTCGGGGTGGGGACGGGGAAATATCACCCCCATAGGGACGGGGATGATGAGGCATTCCCCGACAGGGAATTCTCCATTGACATCTCTAGTGCAGCCTGCAAATGGCCCGAGATTTAAACTCAGGCCTCTTTAGCAGGGAGCCTTGCATGCACCAAGTATTGGAGTAGCCTGGACCTTTTTCTCGCTAATGTAACAAAAATAATTAGAAAAAATAGTTTTTAAATGACGACATGCACTTTTCATTGTTAAGCATGATTATCAAGAGTGTTGCATCGTAAAAATCTTATTTACAAAATTTAAATGCAAATTATTACTAAAGCTAGCATATTTTTACGCATCGATGGACAATCCAACCGAGCTGGTGAATGGTCTTGTAGTTGATGTTCTAACAAATGGTCTAGCAGGGTCTATCTACCGGGACTCAAAATGACACCGAGCACATGCAACCTTTGATCTATCCAACACACCTACGTGGCTACGCCTTGGCCCACATGTTAGCAAAGACTCACCCTCTAAGAACAAACACCTCCCCCCCTCCATTCTACACCACTATGTCTCCTTTAAGCCAAAAACCAAGAAGTGGATGAAGGGGAAGAGAAAGAAGGGGGCCACCAAGAGGACTTCATGAGCTGCATCACCCCAGCTTGCTAGGGTGGAGCAGGGAATGCTCCCTATCTAGCTAGCATTGATGGTGAGGAAGGAGGAGTCCACCCCCTTACACCAACCTAGGGCCCCAAGCTTGGGTTTTGATCAAGTTTGAGTAAGTTTTTGGATAACTCTAGAGGCTCAATTAACCACTAAATATATGCTTGCGCGTTGCACTAGGGTAATAGTTGTTTGGATTGAATCTCAGTGATCGGACACGGACTCGTGAATTACGAGGACTTCATATTGGATATAGACACGTGGATACAATCTTCGTATCAGAACTGGGTAGGACACCAACGCCAGAACGTGTGAGTTTCGAGTGGAGAATGATTCATATCGGAAGCGAAAGTCTAATGCTTGGTTTCAATGTGATTTTGTCAGATGCATGGTTCATCTAATGCTTGCTTTAGTACGATACATGGTTCATTTAGTACGACTTTCTGAAAGAGTAGTTGTTTTTTTATACATATATCGCAGCGCAGCCCATTCCATATGGGCCGGCTTAGCTTGGGTTGATGATTGATCAAATACTGACGAATGGGGTATACACAGACAGCAGCAGCTAGCAATACATGACGTACGTATTTATCCAATATAATCGAATCCACGATCCAATGCATGCAATCATCATGGATCATTCATGAGTTGACTCGCCTGCAGTTGGCTCGCACCTCGTCGCCTCCGTTGAGCGCGGCCATCCGCAGCATGGACTTTGCGAAGGCCCTGAAGAAGGCCTCCTGCGACGCGGCATAGAGCCCGACGAAGGCGCGCGTCTTGGGGTGCGTGAGCAGCGCCTCGTCGGAGGAGAGCAGGCCCCGGCCGGCCTGCAGCATCCGGTAGTAGGTGTTGTCGAAGGCCGAGGAGGTGGCGTCCAGGCCGGAGCCGGCGGCGCGGGCGGTGTTGTTGGCAGGGGGCACGCACGGCGGAGGGCGGCGGCGAAGGAGGGGGCTTAGGGAAGGGTCGTCGTCGGTGCCCTGCTGGAGCCGGATGCGGTTCTGGAAGGAGGAGCAGTGCGCGAAACCCAGTGTGTGGGCGCCCGACAGCACCACCAGGTCCTTGGTGGACAGCCCGCGGCCGTGGAACGCCTGCTTCAGCTGCTCGAAGCTGGCCGTCGGCGCCGGCAGCGCCGTCGTCTCGTTGGCCAGGGACACGCGACCGTCCCGCCGGCCCACGGCCACCACCCACCACGGACCACCGGACTGCGTACATATGCACGATCAGAACTACTGATCTAGTAATAATTAAATATACTACTGTAGTTACTAGCTACTCCCTCCATACTCGTAAAACATGTCGTTTTGAACAGCAACACGGTCTCTAAAAACATAACTTTGACTACTTATTTCTATAAAAATATTTATCAAAAAAAATTATATATGCATATTTTTGTGAAAGTATTTTTCAAGATAAATCTATTCATATAGTTTTCACATTTCTAGACTTAATAATTTAAAAGTTATTCATGATTTATATTCCCAATGTTTGATCTAAACCTTATCTAAAAAACGACATGTTTTACGAGTATGGAGGGAGTACGCAGTATATAAAAACAAACAATAATGCAATATATATATATATATATATATATATATATATATATATATATATATATAGTAGAGGAGTACTATGGGAGTGTTTGGTTCCCTGCTATTTTGTAGCCCCTGTCACATCGAATGTTGCAGCATTAATTTGGAGTATTAAATAAAGACTAATTATAAAACTAATTTGTCAGCCGGAGGCTATTTCGCGAGAGATGAATCTATTAATCCTAAATAGCCCATGATTTGATAATGTTGTGCTACAGTAAATATTTGCTAATGACGGAATCTATAATTAGTTTTTCTATTGGTATCCGAACACCCTCTCGGACATCCTTCCAATATTTCGATTTAACACGGACTATTTTTTAGTCCCTCCATCCAAACAAATCCCTATCTATATCTATATCTATATCTATATCTATATCTATATCTATATCTATATCTATATCTATATCTATACCTAATACTTAAAAGGGAGAGGTTTCTCCCTCCAGATTTTCGTCCGGCCCATTCATTGTGTTCCCGTCCCGCCCCAGCCCATTCGTTCCGTTCGCCCCGATCCATTCGTTCCGTTCGATTTAACCCTAACTCAGCTAACTGGCGATTTGACGGCGGCCGGGCGCACAAGACCGGCAAGACGACGGACGGCAAGATTCGGCGCGGACGCGCAGCTCGACGGCGGTGGCCTCCCAGCTGGCCGGCGGCGGCGCCGACGGCATCCGGCGGCATCAGCGCGTCACAAGACGACGGCGGCGGCCTCCCGGCGGCTGCAGGCGCGACGGCGGCGGGGCGGCCTCCCGCACGGCCGCAAGACGACGGCGGGCGGCCTCCTCAGCGGCTGCAGGCGCGACGGTGACGGCGGCGGCCTCCCGCGCTGCCGCCAAGACACCAAGAAGTACGCGAGCCTCGTGCAGGCCGGTCGGGATGTTCTCCGGCGACTGGACGCCGGGCATGCGCAGGACCTTGAAGCCGGGTGGACGCCGACCTGCATCCGCATCAGCCTCCTCCCCCTCATGAATGGCACGCGGACAGCGGCGGCGTGTTCCGCTCCGGCGAGGCGATCATCTCCTCGGTAATACAAATTCTCCATCATTTTTTTTTGAAAAAGTATACATATAAATGTACATTCGTGAATTGTAATTTGTACCTGTAGTTCACTGAATTGTATAGATCCCACTCCAAATTCTCAGCAACTACCCTGGAACATACGGATGAAGATTGCATGTGGTGCAGCTAGAGGCATTGAGTACTTGCATGAGGTAGCCAACCCGCCAGTGATCTATCGTGATCTCAAGGCATCGAACATTCTATTGGATGGAAGCTTCAATGCAAAGTTATCAGACTTTGGTCTGGCGAAGCTTGGTCCAAGCGGCGACAAAAGCCATGTCAGCACAAGGGTGATGGGCACATATGGCTACTGTGCTCCTGAGTATGCTATGACTGGCAAGCTAACAAAGGCATCTGACATCTATAGCTTTGGCATAGTTCTCTTAGAGCTCATCACTGGGAGGCGAGCAATCGACACCACAAAACCAACTCGAGAGCAGATTCTTGTTCATTGGGTGAGCTTTACACCTAGCTTTACTTCTCACTAAGAAATATCCAGTGTTGAGACTTCTTTATTAGGAAAGATATTCAGACTGTAACCATTTTTTTTAAAAAAAACAGAAATCCATACAGTTAGAATTGCAATGCTGGTCTACTAAGTGCTGTTTATCTGCAGGCAGCACCATTCTTCAGGGATAAGAGGAAGTTTGTGAAGATGGCCGACCCATTGCTTGACAGGAAGTTTCCTCTGAAAGGTCTATACCAGGCACTTGCAATCTCATCGATGTGCTTACAAGAAGAAGCAAGCAGTTGGCAGTATGCCTTTAATTGTTGAACACATAAGCAATAGCTTCTTATATTACTGCTAGGAGACAGCTTAACACCAAAATTTCCTGTAAGCCATTTTAGCTTCTACCAACATCTACCTACATGCATAATTTTTCATAATAATTATGGGCTTGGTAATTATTCCCATCAGTATCTGTTATGAACCTTAGTCTCCTCCCACATCATTCTGGTAAGTAAAAATGTAGTCTTACCAATGCAGAGTCAGAACAAATTTTCTAAATAATGACAGTATTAGACTTGACTCTTATTGCTATATTAGTAGTTAGTTTATGAACAACAACAATATTCATTCCGTGAATGAAGAATTATGCTTGGCCATCTTTGTACTGAATTTTTACAGCAAAAGCTGTGGCAACTATAGTTGTCACCTTTCTATTCAGGGTTGACACTGGAGAACGAATTGGGTTCCACCATTCCATTGTTGTTGCGAATTACAACCACCTTGTGGTAACAGTTGGTCTGTATGGATGCTCCTACTCAGGACACTTAGTTTTTCCAAATATTTGTCTATTTAGCACTCTCAGTTTCCTTCGGTGCTCCTGTTTTCATAAGTAGATGCTAATTTCTCGCATTGCATATAATAAAAAAAGTAGATGCTTAGTTTTGTGCTTCATTGTGTGCTACTTAGGAAGGTGTAGAATCACCTGACTTGAATATCTACTAGGACATGCCTTGTGCTATTTGATTTACAGCTCTGTTGATGCCATTGCTTGGTTTTGTCTTCACAATTGCTTGGTTTTGTCTTCACACTCCTTGTGGTATATTCTGAGATATGTTTACTTAAACTTCTATAATGAATTTTTCTTCGGCTAATTGAGCAAATTATTCTTAGAAATTTGTTTGATGACTTACATGCTCTGATAGTTGCGGATGTGCATGATATCTCATCAAGAAAGGTGCAGTACCATTGTGTGAGGTAACAAGTAATGAGATCGAAATAGACATAATACCAGCAGAAATTGCTAGATGGTATATCTATGATTTCAGTTTTGCTTCCTTTTTGGGTGGTCCTCTGCATAATTAACACTGGTGTCGAGTGTTCTTATAGATTCTTTTGAATGTTGACAAATTCTAAATTGGCAGGCTGCCAAATTTTTGTAGCTATGTAGATTTGTTTCATTTTTTTATAGAGATTAGGTAAGATAATTTGTTGTAACGGGTGAAGATTGTGGATCTGTCATTTTTTTATCTAATAAGATGCCATGTGTCTTATATAAACACTCAACACTAGATATGTTAATACTAAAGTTGATGCAATAAAAAATAGTACCTAAAATTAATGTACTCATGGATCCAAACAGACCAACAAATAACTTGCTAATTATTAGCTAGAGGACTTCTAATTATTCGTTCTCTTATCATGTTTAGAGTTGCTAATAGTACATATCCACCTTAAATTCCCTATACAAATGCCTATTAGCGTGGATCCAAATAGCCCCTGGTAAAATTAGCTAGCTACAAATTAGCAGGTATTAGCTCGTTAATTTTTCGTGCTAATAGATCCAAACATGCCCTTAATTAGTCAATGAGCGGATTGTTTGTTTGTACTTTTAAGTTCTGATTGAATGATGTTTTGAGTTGTTGAAATCTAGACTAATTGAAACAAGGTTCGTCTTGACATATTTTTTCTTAATATATGGTCACCCGAAGAACGCACGCAAGATTTTTCCTGGGCCTAATACTTAAAAGGGAGAGGTTTCTCCCCCCAGATTTTCGTCCGGCCCATTCTTTTGGCCCAACCGTCGCACACTCCCTGGCGCCTCGCTCATGGCCTAACTTCACCATGTGTCCGCCCCAGTCCAGCCCAACTTCACGGGCCCAGTCCACCTACCAGTCCAGCTACAGGCCAAACGTCCAGCCCAACTTCACGGGCCCAGTCCACCTACCAGTCCAGCTACAGGCCAAACGTCCAGCCCAACTTCATGGGCCCAGTCCACCTACCAGTCCAGCTACAGGCCAAACGGGTGGCAAAAATACCGACCAATAATGTGTAGCCTCAATGATTCGAACCCTGGCCACCAATGGTGGAAGATTGAGCGCCTACCACTGCACTACACAAGCTTAGGTGATATTTTGCAATACTTTTTTCTATTTATCTCTGGTCCTAGAGCCAAATAATGTGGATAATCAGTCTGCCATAGTATTATAGAACTTAGACCTTATGGACTCTATGATGTTGCTAGAAAACCTAAAAAATATTAACCTAATCTAAACTAAGAAGAAGGTTGAAAAAGAACTAAATGTAAATTAGAATCTGAAAACCAAGACATGCCGCTATTCCATTTAAGTATTTAACGACCATGGTCCTCTAAAGGCTACGTGTATGTACCGTATCAAGTGCTGCCCTCGCTTGTGGATTATAGCGGTCCATGCCTCTTTTTTCTGTGATTTTTTTGTTTTTCCTTTTTCTGCTATATAACTCTACTTTTTTATAAAGATATAAAATAAAAATAATAATTATCATTTATATTATGACTCAGTTGATGGCCTAACAAATCAAACCGTAAATTGAAATCATGAGCTATTGCTTGCCATCCAATCTAATCTATGTGACTTTTTTTGTTTTTCCTTTTTCTGCTATATAACTCTACTTTTTTTATGAAGATATAAAATAAAAATAATAATTATCATTTATATTATGACTCAGTTGATGGCCTAACAAATCAAACTGTAAATCGAAATCATGAGCTATTGCTTGCCATCCAATCTAATCTAATTAAATGTTTCTCCGAGTAATCCACATATAACATGCAAGAGATCTCGGTCATAATTCATATTCATTGGTGTAGCCAATTGAAGTGAACAAATTGAACATTTCATAATTTTTTTGACTTCCGTTGCAACGCACCTAAAGTTTAAGATATATATATATATATGCATGACACAGCAGCATGAACGTGTCTACAACCTGCACGTACGACAACCACCACCCCTGCTGCATGCCGCATGCTGCATGCATGCGGGGCATCGATCAGTACTTGTCTGTGGTCGAGCGAGGATCGAGACACATCGAGCGAGACTCCGAGCACGTACGACAACAGCTGGGCCCACCGATGCCGCTGGAGCACCGGTCGGTATCCATGCATGCTAGTGGTACCAACAGCAGCAGCAGCTAGAGACGCAAGCATGTGACTCCTTGCATTGGTTCGTTCAGAACACATGAGAAAGACTGCTGACCAGAGCCGTCTAGCATGCATGCTACACTAACACTATACTCCCTCCGTCCTAAATTTTATAAGTCATTTCAAAAATCTTAAAAAATCAATTTTTTATATTTAACCAAAATTATAGAAAAACATAAAGATTTATGACATCAAATAGGTATACGATAAAATATAACTAATAAAGAATCTAATGATACTTAGTTGATATCATAAATGTTATTATTTTATTATATAAATTTGGTTAAACTTAAAAAACTTTGACTCTCTAATATTCTTAGAATGACTTATAATTTAAGATGGAGGGAGTACTTACCATCCAATATCCAATGCATGCATGCAAACAAAGTACTGTACTACTACATTGTATTGCTAGCTAGCTAGCAGTATTTCAGGATCTGGTGTATGGATGTGGTGGATTATATACTCCTTCGTCCCTAAAAAGAAGTAATTTCTAAAGTTGTCCTAAGTCAAATTTTTTAAACTTTAACCGAATTTCTAAAAAAAATTAAAAGATTTATGTTATCAAATTAGTATCATTAAATTTACCATAGAATATATTTTCATACTTATTTTATATCATAAATATTGTTATTCTTTTCTATAAAGTTAGTTTGACTAGCCAGGTTTTAAAAAAAATCAATTCTTTTCAGAGACGAAGGAAGTATATATATTAGAGTACTACTAGTATTGTTAGTATATTAATTACTAATTCACATTTACTTTACTACATACTCCATACCAGCGCGACGGCGTCCCTTGCGGCTAGGGCGAGGATGTCGGCGCAGGAGACGACGCCGGGGCAGAGGGCCTCCACGGCCCGCTTGGCGTTGTCGATGACGTAGAAGGCGTGCAGCGACACATTGGGCGGGCCGTCCTTCTCCGCCATCACGCTGCCCGTCGAGTCCAGCAGAACGGAGCCGTCGCAGCCCTGCGTGCGTACGTGCCATTATATTTGCCAGCGCGCCGGCCGGCCGGCCGGAATCAGCGGCGGTCGGCAGAGCAATAATTAATGCAATGATCGATATACGTACTATGCAAGAAGAAGAAGAAGAAAAATAATTACCCTGACGAAGCAGTCGTGGAAATGCATTCGGAGGAGCCCGGCCGCCACAGTGCTGTCCTTGGCCATGGCCTGCCGCACCGCCGCTGTCACCGTCGCCTCCGCCTCCGGGCAGCTCTCGTCGTACAAATCCAGGCTCAGCGCATCGCCGCTTCTCAGCGCCACCACCGCCAATATGTGTACTACTAGGAGAAGTTGAGCCCACCAGCCGCCCCTCCCCCGACGACGACCCCTTGTGATATTATTGTTGACGATCATCGTGGAATTATCTGCTGCAGCAGGCGCCGCCGCCATTGCAGGCAGGCCGGACGGCCGGTGTGGTGTGGACAACTGTGGACGACTGTGGTGGATGAAGAGAAGAGTTCTACCGACCTCTTCTCTACTGGTGAAGCCAACTGAGCTAGCTAGCTACCGGTAGTAGTGGTCGGCGTGGCGTGCATACGCAAAAGCTACAACAACAACTGGCCGGCCGGATCCATCCCTACCCTACACCGTACTAGTATATCGTACTCCTTTCCTTCTAGAATTCTTGTCGCTTTTGCTTTCTAAGAAACAACTACTGATAATTTTTATAAATAATAAATATCATCGATTAATATCATAATTAGTATTATTAAAAAGATCTTTGAATTTAGTTTTTTAATAAATTTATTTAAAGATATAAATATTGCATATATTTTCTATAAATCGAATCAAACTTAAGACGCACGCTGAAAACGATGATCTTTCTAGAACCGAGTAGTATATACAAGGATAGGAGTACTCACTGGATCCTGCTGATCGTGATCTGTTTGCAACATCGATGAACGAATATGCATGCCTGCTATCAGTATACTACTAGTCACAAGCTAAGGCCAGTCTCAGTGGCGAGTTTTATTTCGTTGTTTCCAAGACTGCCATGTCATATAGATTGAAATGAAACTTTGATGAAACTCCCACTGTGAATACAGAGTTTCGTTCCATAGTTTCATAGGCATTTAATTCCATGACTCATAGAGAGTTGGTAATCGTGTCAAGAGAGTTTGATCCCCATGACACTCATTTCTTCTCTCTCTTCATTAAAACACTGTCATGTCATCACAAATGCATATGTGGCAGGCTATTTAATGCAAATGAAACTCTAATGAAACTTCTATTGAGACTGGCCTAAGGAGTATACATATATATATTACATGGGAGTGAGTGCATTCGTGCCAATTGAACAAGCTAAGGGTGCATGGTTGTGCTGCTCCTTGTGCAGCTAGCTAGCTTGTCTCTAAGAGCAAGTATTATAGAGGACTGTAAGAAGGCTGAATGCTGAGGTGGAGGAGAGAGGAGAAGAGAGAGAGGAGAAGTGGGCTGTAAGCTTACAGCTAGCTTGGGCATAAGAATCAAGAAAACATGTGAGAGGGACAAGTGGGCCATATATCTTGAGTAGAGAGCTAAACCATTGTATGAGTGGGCTGAGAGGTGGGCTGTAAAGATTCATACAGCCAGCAGCAGGCTGTATTATTAGCCTTGCTCTAATGCTGTCCTACGTACGGTACATTAGTAAAAAAAATTAAATGCTGCATGTGCGCACTTTTCACAAAGCAGAGAGATAATTAAGCATGGGTCACCCATGATGTGGGTGGCATGCGTCTCCGCAGCAGCGCTTCAGAGATGTAGTGTAACATGCATGAACACTTGCACAGCACATACTGCATGTACACACGCAAACAGACACACCGCATTCGATCGAGGAGGAGCGCCCCGCTTCCTGCTGCCTGCAACCTGGCCTTTTATGCGCGCGCATGCAGGATTTGCCAGCTCCCCTCGCACTCCTCTCTCTCTCATCACTCATATGGGGGGCATGCAGCATATATCTGCATCCAAGTCGAGCCATCCAGACCCCAACATATGTGTAACCGGGTATCATCACAAGTCGGGCCCCTTCATTGTCTCGTTTGGGCCTCCGCTCCCTCCTTCTAGATGCTTGGCCCACATGTCATGGCGGGTGTTGGATGCTTGCAAAATGTTTGTCACGTCACGTCAGTTTGCATCCTTGTGGGCCTACGAATTTTCCCAAGGGTGGAGAAACGCTTTGGAGACTGACATGGATTATGGGGGCTTGGGAAGGCAGTGGCTCCCATGGGGGGAGATTTCTTCCAGATTGTGACATTCTGCATAAAACTACCTCGAATACAAGTAGAACTTGTTATTGATAAAAAATATGTCCATGTTATATTATTTGGGCTGTTTGGCTGGTCATATAAGCCGACTGATAAGACAATCCTACTGATTTGCTGTGAGAGAAAAATATTGTTCGAACGGCTGATAAGACAAGCGAATAGAGCTATTCTTTCCTTTACTCCGAGATTGTTGAAGGTGTTTTGAGTGTGTGAAATTATGACATTTTCACCTGTTGTCGACAGCCAGTTCACATCGAGGTCCGAGCAGGGACGCCACCGGTGAAGTCATCTCCGGCGAGGCCACGCCTTGCTCTATTTAGCCACCATGCTCGACGTTTTGACGTTGTTCCCATAACTCTCCCACCAGCTTCTTGGCAAGATGGCAAACAGACACATGTTAAGTGGGAGATGGCCAGAGCAAAATGGTATTTGCGCATGCCTGCATGCCCAGGCCAGGGCAAGTTCCACACTAGTGAGGTGAAGGGACGTGGCCACGTCAGCGAAAATGGCAAGACTGTAGACAGCTACTGTTTTCGGTGACACTTTCATATTTGCCTGTCTAAGACTGTCCGCTTTTCGCATCCGGGAGGCGCCCGCCAGGACCGTTTACGGGACTAACTTCCCTACAGCGGCGCCCGCCACGCCGACGCGTGGCGCCCGGTGACCGCGTGCCTCCGGCCGCCAAACTGGCGCGGTGAAGGTCCGGTCGACGCGCTGCGTGGCGTGGGTCCCACGCAGCGTCGCTGGCCAAGGGAGAAGGGCGGGCGAAGGAGAGAGAGAAGGGCGCCGACACGCCATCGGAAAGGGCTCGGGCCAGCGCTTTCGAAGCCGCCAAGGCCGCTGCTCGCAGCCAGCCCGGCTGAGCAGCGCGCCACGCCTGCTCGCAGCATTGAGCGGGAAGCGCCGTTCGTCCCCCGCCATGGAGCTCGGCCATCCGCCCGCCGGGGTGGAGAGCGAGGGAGCCATGGGCCGGAGCGCCGGGAGGGAGAGCCGGGGGCGGACGCCATGGCCGGGGAGGAGCCAGGGGGGGGGCGCCATACATCCCGAGGGACGAGGGCGCCATGGCGGAGGACGAGGCAACGGCCGCTTTGGGCGCTACCGAAAAGGTCCTAAATGGCTAGAGGGAGGTGAATAGCCTATAAAAATTTCTTGCAAAGCACTAAACAAACCGGTTAGTATAACAAATGGCGAAGCAAGTGTTGCGCTAGCCTAGTGGGGGTTGCAAGCCAACCTAAACAATTCTAGCAATCCTAATACACTAGCCACACTAAGAATAGGGTCCTTAGCAACACAACTAGGCTACACCACCTAATACACTACTTTGCACAAATGTAATCGCAAGGATGGAAACCAAGTGTGCAAACCGTGCTTTTGGAAAGATGACCAATCACCGTCTTGTCAATACAATGAAACCTGAAGAGATGATCCAATAGAGAAATCTAAGTTGATCTCGAAGGATCAAGCCACACAAGAACACCGAGAGACACACGTTTTTTTATCCCGAGGTTCACGTGCTTGCCGGCACGCTACTCCCCGTTGTGTCGACCACACACTCGGTAGTTCGGTGGCTAATTGGCGTCACAAGCTAAGCCCTCACCGGGCGCCACATGAACTCACACAAAGTGAGGGTAACTCAATGACACGAGATTCCACTAAGGATTCCTTTCGCGATCTCCCGCGGGGTGGGATCAACACCCCTCACAAATCACCTCTGGAGTGGCCAAGAACAATCTTCAACCTTGCTCAACTCCGGCTCGCTGCTCCAACCGTCTAGATGACGGCAATCACCAAGAGTAATAAGCTCAATCGCAGCAAGAACGCTCACTAGTGCCACTAGATGCTCAATCACAAGGCAAATGCACTAGAAGCTCTCCCAATCACTCTCTAGATCAATCAAGATGAATGCAAAGTGAGAGAGAAGGTTTTCTTAGCTCTAGGGGATGTCAAGTATGTCAAAGTGCCAAGAAGAGACTTCCCCAAGCCAGCCAAATCACTTATATAGGCGCCCACAAACTCACATAGCCGTTACACACAAAAAGTCGGTCTCACAAGAGATCGGCCGGACGCCCGAGGCGGCTTTGGCCGGGACGCGTCGGTCCGGCGTCGATCCAACATAATGGGCCACGTGTACTAGCCGTTTGAAATCTACACTTCGCGCCCAACGACCAGCACCTGCCCGCGCGATGTCAGCAACGACCGGACGCGTCCGCTGATCCGACCGGATGCTCAGCCGGGTGAGTCCGGTCGCAACTCAGAGAGATCCAAATCGTGAAAAACTCGACCGGACGCGTCCTGTGCCACCTAACCGGACGCAGCCAGAGTCCGGTCCTCACCTGCTACAACAACGCTCGAAAAACTTTGGCACCGGGACGCTCCGGTCCCCGGAGTCCGTCGCCCTAGAAAATCGACGGACGCCAAAGCACTGACCGGACGCGTCCGTCTCTGCCGCAGACAGCGTCCGGTCACTTCCCAGTGACTGCCGTCCAAAAACCTTCGGGAGTCCCTCCTCGCGAGCTCGGCGGGAGGGTTCCACACCCAAACACCATCACCTCTTGCTCTCGTGTGCCAACACAAAAGTGTCTCTCCACTTGTGCACGTGTGTTAGCATTTTCAAATAGATTTTTGCAAGAGTCAGCAAGCACACTAGGTCCCTAATGCATATGCAAAGTCATTGCTCATCTAGTGGCACTTAGATAACCGTTATTGCGCGGCATCGCCCCTCTTAATAGTACGGTTATCAATCCTAAACCCGGCCATCAACTTCTCTACTCGCCTATGGCCGGCGAAATGGAAATGCCCTAACATTTTTACCTTTGCCTCTAGCATTCCATCTTGCTCCTCATCTCCAAGTGTGGTACTTGATCACTTGTGGTCATCTCCAACACCTTGATCACCATTCCACCACTTGGTTTGGACTTCCCCTTTCTCTAATGCTACACACTTAGCAATAGGGTTAGTCCTAGGCTTCATCAATTAGCCAAAACCAAACTAGGGCTTTCAGCGCCGTCGGGGAGAAGAAGAGGGAGCTCACGGATGAGAAAGAAGAGGGAGGAGAGAGAAAATGGGAAGGGAGAGCGTCGGTGGGAATAAAAAGGAAAAAAGGACGCTGACACGCGGGTCCCACCAGTGTAGAGTAGATATATAGAGTATGGATGAGTGCGGGAGAAATCGAAATAGAGGAGAGAATCTCGCTCACCAGGACGAAATATTCATTTTAGAAGATGATTTTAGAGGACGACGAGTGCGGATAGCCTAAAGCCAGCAATCGAAGAGGTGGCCTCCTGTGGGTATGATGTACATGTGCTATTGAGAAGTACGATAGAGTAGGTTGTATTGGTTTGGTATGGGTGGAATAACTATACAGCTCGTGGGCAGTTAAGTTCTTAGAGACGGGAAAACGGAACACCTGGTTCCACGTGTCCTTAAGTAGTAGGAGTATGTCACTATGTCAGTGTGGACCCGTCATATAAATTACTTCCTCCATCCCAATTATAAGATGTTTGACTTTTTCCCCCAAGTTTGATTTGCTCGTCTTATTTAAAAAATTTGTGCAAAAATAGAAAAATTTAAGTCATTCTTGAGAAACTTTTATTAATAAAGCAAGCCACGACAAAAGAAATGATATTTTGCAAAATTTTTTTGAATAAGAGGAGTGGTCAAACTTCATATCAAAAAAGTCAAACGTCTTATAAATTGGGACGGAGGGAGTAACTAAAGCAAACATTTCGTCCTTTTTTTTTGCTCAATAATCCAGCCATAGGGCCGGCAAATAAGGAATGCATAGTAGTATCATTGATGTTGTGGTATAAGAGGCTTGCTTCTACAACTTGTATTCCTTCGAAGTTTGAGGCAATATAAAAGATAAGAGGCATTATCATGTAACACCCGAAGTTTGCACTTTTTGAAATAGATGTAAATCAATTTAATTTTGTATTGTTGTGCACATGAAAACATAGGAAAAATAGTATTTTTATTAAATTAAAACTCATCATAAGGTTTAGCGGCTTTTGTGCATACATCTTTGGTGCATTTATTAATTTGTATTGTGTGGTTTTGAAATAAAATCAAACTGATTTCAAATTGCTTTTGAAAATTGCTTGGAATTAAAAGAAAAAAGAAGAAGGAAAGAAAGAAAAAAGATAAAACCCTCCCCTCTCTCCGTTTTTTGGCCCGAAGGCCCAAACCTACTCTCCCCATCTCTCCTCTCGGCGGCCCTCCCGTTTCCCTCTCTGGCGGCAAAGATAGACAAGTGCTACAGGAGAAAGATATTATGTTTGCTTGGACCAAGAAACCCGAGGTACTTTGTTGAGGAGTTAAAGAATCGGTTGAAGTAAAGTTTATACATTAGCTTTGCCAGATTTGAATAAGAGTTTCCCATCTACTATGATCCACCTCATCAAAGTTGGGGTATGCTTTGTGTGTCGAGCCACTTGACACAAGGATTTCGAGATATCGATTTATGTTTTGAAATTGGAGATATTATCCTATTAGGCACAAGTGTGATGTCTACACGGACTATAAGTGACATCTACATGGATTGTAAGACTCTAAAGGATATATTCACTAAATTAGTTTTGAGCTTGTGACATTAATTATTGGATTAAAGTTGATCTTGGTTTGTGACTTGGAAGAGTGCTATCATCTAGAGAAGTAAAAGTTATAGCCGACGCCATTAGCCAAGGAGAGTTATGCTAATGGAGATTCGGATGACACCAAGGTTTACAGAGTTGTGATTAATTTGAGTGATGACACCAATACTACAAAGTTGAGAATAAGTAAGAGCTTACTTTGGGACAAGAGGAATTGCAAAAGAATAATTAGAGGTAATGGCATAAAGGACTAAGTATTATGTTTAGAGTTTGAGTGACTTAACTTGAGGGTAGTCACTAATGCCTTGGAGTTCGTAATAGAGCCTAGTTTGGAGTAAGAGGTTCACAAAGGCATTTTTGGAAAATGAGAATGAATGAGATAGTTGACTAGGCTGAGAATTGTTACATTGCACTTTGGAATGAGTTTGAGTTTCTGTCTCTTAGGGTGATCCTTATGAGGAGGATAAAGAGTTTTCGTAAGAAAACCATGACATAGTGGGTGGTGGTTTAATGGCGAGAAGTCATACATTTCAGGATGGTTCCTATGAGCAGGATAAATGGTTTATTGTGAAAGATTGAGATAACACCTCGGTATGTGGATTCATTGTTTCCATAACGGAAAAGATGGTCTAGTAATAATAGTTACCTGAGTAAGTATTGGAATACCGGAGATGTCCACATGCCAAAGTTTGGAGGGATGTTAACGTGTGCTTAAGAAAAGAAAAGCCTTGGAGAAAAGGGACACAAGAAAGGATTATACCTATATTTGGTGCCTCATCAACAATCCTGGAATAGTTGAGCAAGTTATTGGGAGCAAGGTTGTACCCCATGTAAAGCACAATGGAATCACGAATAAGAAGATAGAACTACTCGAGAAAGTGAAAAGGTTTCAAAGCCAGAGTCTTTGTAACACCTCAGTGTTAGGCATTGCATTAGGCTTTGAGTAATTAACCCTAATCATTCATTAGCATGACATGAGCATCATCAAGCATTAACCCTAAATGCATTGTCATTTCATGTGTTGCAATTGTTGTTAATTAATTACTTGCGTGATTGTTAATTAGTGCATTTAATCTTTATTGCAAATGCTTAATCCAGTTTTTGATCCATGTGCCCAAGCATTTTAAAATGATTTAACAAAATTATTGCAAAAAGATTTAGTGCATTTTGGAGCAAAAGAAAATAATTAGAAAAATCCCTTTTTATGCCCTAAATTCAAAAGGGATTTGTAGTTCAAAATTTTATTTGGAATTTTGACTGAGCCTTAAATGAAAGTTGTTCGGTTTGAAATTCTCTACAACTTTTATTTTTGGAGCATTTCTTGAAAATGAATTTAAATTTGTCACAAGGGTGCTTTGGTGTTTCAGTTTTAATTTTCAAAAAAAAAAGATCACCATGAGCGGCAGCGAGGCCGATTCGGCCGCGCGTCAATGGCCCGCGCCTCTCAAGGCGCTTTGCTCTCAAGGCGCGCCCGCGCCAAGGTCGGTCGTGGCCGACCGGCCTGCGCGCTTCGCCACGCTGGCCATCGCTGCCGCGCCCGCCAGCGTGGCCGGCGAGCTCGCAGCGAACCCCACGCCGGCCGCTCCACCTCGTGCCGCGCTCGAAAATGGAAACGCACTCGCCTCCATTTCGCTCGCCCACTCGCTCGACGCCTCGCCTCGCTCTCCCTCTCGCGCAGCTGCAGCAGAGCGCCGCGGCTCACCATTGCCGCCGCCCGCGTGCTTCGCCGCCCAGTTACACTCAGCGCCCGAGCCCCCGCCGACGCACGCACGACCTCCGCCGCCGTTCCCGCACACACCGAGCCACCAAAGCGCCGCCGCTTTGCCTCGGTAGGGCGCATTGCGCCACCCGCACCGCCAGCGCCATGGCGGAGCTCGCGGAGCTCACGGTCCGCGCGTTCCCGCTCACCCACGCTCTCTCCCTCTCTGCGTCGCAGCGCGCAGCAGCCGGGGTTCGAATCGCACTCCGATGCGCTCGGGTGGGCCGATTGGAGTTCGCGCCGCACGCTGGAGCTTCGCGAAGTTCCACGCTCCGCCGTGCCGCCATGCACGCGGCCGGCCACTGCTGCGCAGCACACCACCGCCCGCGATTCGCGCGTAGAGCGTCGCTAAGGTTTGCGCGCGCTCGCTCGCGCTCGGCCGGGCCGCCTTGCCATCGCCCGGACGCCTTCGGAAGGCCGCCGCCCGCGGGCTCACGCCGCCGCTGCCGCCGTCGTCACTATCCCGGCCGCCCGCCCAGCGCAACCAACACCACCGGCGGGTGCGCGGGTGCGGTGGGGAGCACGTTGGTGCCACCATCACCGCCCGGCAACCTCGGCCGGGCGGCGCAAAGCGCCGATCAATGGCGGCCTTGTCTCGGCCGGTGCCGAGGTGGGACCAGGTTGACTCCCTGGCCCGCCGGCAGCTTAATTCATTTAACAGTAAGGCCGGCCCACACATTTTAGGGTTTCGGCCCTTTTCCTTTTATTTGATTTTCGAATTTGTTTAAAATGATTTTGAAATTGTTCTTTGGTGCAAATGGAATCCAATTGGAGTGAAACTTGTTTTGTTAGACTTCTAACGAGTAGATCTACCTAAGAAAAAATATGTGGTGCAATTTTTGTGGTACTTTTTACTGTGTAGATTTATTTAAATGCTTAAACGGCTGAAATCTGAGTAAATGTATAATAAATTGTAGAGTGCTCTGAAAAATGTGATTCTTGTTTTGTTAGACTTGTTGTGTGATGTAGTTTCTGGGAAAAATATATGTCATGCATCTACTGTACAAAAATATTGGAAAATGATTTAATTTCATTTCTGGACTGATTCTTGTATAATTTTTAATAAATTAATTATAAGGAATTATGGCTTGGTAATTTTTGGTGACTGCTCTTGTGCTAAGAAGTTCTAGATAAAAATATGAAATCTGTTGTTTGACATTTTTTATAGTGCAAAGTTATTAAATGTGCATTTCTGTCCTGCTGCTTAATCTTTTTGTATAGGCTGATATACTTGATGAAATGTGATGAAAATTTTATCATGGCTCTGTTATAGCATTATGTAGCTCCTGTAATTTTTATAGATTTTTCTGGACTGTTTATACAGAGGTCACAGTTCAAGCTTGTTTATTCACATGAAATGATAAGCATTAGAATTAAATGATTTAATGAGTTCTATATTACTTCTTGTGCACTTTTAATTATGTTATGCTTGCTGGTCATGTAATACAGTACCATAACTGAAATGTGATGTTGGCTATGAATAGTAGTACTTCTCTTTATTCATGTGATGTGTGTATGTGTGTGTGTGCCTACACACCACTCTTCTTTATGCACTTCTCTAAGTGTTTAGAGAAGAGGTATGCACATACTCGATAAATGAGTTAAATTGTTAATAGAAAGGAGATATGCACCTACTACGTCAAATGATCTGTTAATCATCTTCATTCATGAGCATCATACGTGTATGCATTCACTGTACTTATGCATGTGCATCGCATCATACTGAGTTCGCGGGAGGACCTCCCGTATTCGGAGACCGAGCGGGGATCATCCCAGGAGGAGCCTCACCGGAGGTTCCACAAGAAGAAGGTGAAGAAGAGCTGCTCGAGTGTCCTAACCACCGCGCAAGATCGGACTTCGAGCAAGGCAAGCACCGGAGCATTTCCTTACCTATGCTTTCTAACAGTCTAATTATGCTTTATGCTTGTTGCATTAGGTATAGGAGTTGTGTGACACCGCTGGTGCATTATATCCTTGCTTTACCATTGATTATCCCCCCTTGATATTCCCTGCTAGTCTAGGGGCGAGTAATATGCTTAGCTTGCTTAGACGGTAGAAGTCGGGTGATTCCCTGTCATCCGCGAGTATAGGTGGTTACTGGTGATTGATGGAAAGCTTATGTTGATATCATCTGGTTAATGGTTATGGTCGTGATAAATGGAGACCGGACGGAGTCTTGTGGGGTTGTTGGACCATAGTGATTCCGTCTGTGTCGATTAAGGACCGCACCGTTGTTGTACCCCAAGTCATATTGAACGTATGCCTCATATTTAGCCGGGCCCGGATAAGCACTTTCGACCGCGAAGCCTAACACTATCCGGGCGGTTCTCGATCCGTTCGCACCGTATTGGAGATGGATGGGGGACCACAGGGGCGCCGAAGAGTAAGTCCGAGGTCCAAAGCATGGGGGCTAAAAGCGTCGGGCGGTCCCAGGGTACGGTGGTTCTATCGAGTCCGCGTACTTGTTTTTTCCCGGATCGTGCCACGGTGACTGTAGCTCACTTCGCGGCGTGAGTGTGGTTTGTATGAGGAATACCCCCCGAGCTCGGTAGTAATCGATTCGAATCGCCATCGTTCCTGGATAGTGAACACTTTGACTTGAGCTGCAGCATCGTAGTAATGATTATGGAATGTCATTAATGATGATGATGGGTTAAGCGAATGAATATGTTTATGGTTACTACTTGCTTGCCTAATCATGATTAATAATACCATAATGATGCATAGTGTAGTTGCTCACCTAGCATAAATAGGAATGATTAAGCTGAGCAATCACTTTAAATGTTACTACCGCTTTTCCGCAAAAGAGTCAAGCTATCCCCTGATAAAGCCTGTCATACTCCTTGGAGTCTTTTACTTTTGAGTTAGTCGGGTAAGTCTAGCTGAGTACCTTCTCGTACTCAGGGTTTTTCCCTCTTGTTGTTTGTGCAGATGGCCATACCTACCACGGGTATTGCGAAACCTGCTTATATCCAGTGGATTAAGCACCAAAGGGCTATGGTCGTTCTTACTACTCTTCCCACTTGCTTTTGTGGATTGATCATCAGGCTGGCACTATATTATACTCAAGTTTGTGTGTGTGGGTTGAGTTCCTAAAACTATCTTGTTTCCGCTATTTGGATTTGAAGAACTTGGTTTGTAATAACTTTATTTCCGCACTCTGATGTGGTTGAATTATTTGGGAAATGTTGTAACATGCGAATGGTGACGCTAAACCCATACGATCTTGGTTGATGACGTTTGGTTTAAAATCCTTCGAGATTTCCGGACTACCGGGTTTATAATGGCTTAAGTGTGACAATTGCTTGCTTAGCGAGTGATTTTTCACTTATGCTTTTATAAATTGGTCGGTTCTGTTACAGCTGGCATCAGAGCAAGGTTTAGCGGTTACTGTTCACATGTGTATTTAAAAACAAAAGATTTTGGTTTCAAAACTGAATTTCAACTTATAGATCTATAAGCCTTTGAGAAAAATCGTTTGCAAATTAAGAGTGTGCCAGTGGTCATATCCTTTATGCCCAAATAAGGACTCTAGGTGGCTATTTAAGTACTAACTTGGGGGCTTGCATCATATTTTATTTTCACTGTTGCCCATGCAGCAAGGTAATTGTATGGGTGCCATTCGCTTGGATGGTAATGTATGGTTCAAAATGCCTCTACGCCTCGGTAAGTGGGAGTTGTGAGAGCATGGTTGTCCAACCGGCAATCTAGGGGAGTGCTAGTGTGATACCGGAAGTACTTACATGTCAAAACCATGTACTTACCAAGGTGTTTAATTGTGGGGCTGTGCCGTCTGTTGAGACGATGCCGTCTTTGGGACGAGGATCGGGTAGTTGTACTACATGTGCGTGTATTTGGGAATGCACGTGCGTGTGAGTGCTTAATCTTTACTTTACGCAATGCATTTATTCATCTTTTTGTTGGGATGGGCTGAAGTGGATTTTTCGTAGGTACATAACAGCGATTCGTGTAGAACGACTAGTTATACGCTATGAGAGAACGTTGTATGCCACCGTATATCCGCTAGAATTATTTTTTGCTAAGTTTGTGAGAACGTAAGATACGTGCATACATCATGTTTGTTCATCTCATGTCATTACATTTACCTTCCCTTATAAATTGATTACTTACGCCCATTAAAATTTGGTTAAATAATAACTTGTCTCACCCGGGATAAATTTCGACGGATGGCTCGCACAAAGCGCATTTTTCGCAAGTCCTTTGGAGGGCGTGTGCCACGTGGACAGCTCGCACCTCGCACCACTATCCGGGGAGTCTCACTTCCCGGAGGAGTTTGGGATGCCCACGCTTCTTTGGCGTGTCTTTGGCCGCCCATGGGGTATATGGAGGAGCGGCGACCCGTATACTCTGGGTGACCGAGGAGCCGAGCAATGGAGACCGGTGGTTGCCGTGGAGGTTACCGTCCCACCACTCCACGAGGACTCGGAGTGGGAGGGGTGGCGCATTCGTGCCTACGGAGTCACACCGGAGGAGGGGGCTAGCAGAGTTGCCTTCTCAGTTCTGCGCACCATCATGGAGCGCTTCCCGCTGAGCTTGGCACAGGCTTTGGCGGGAGTGTTTTCTCGTGGTGACCCTGCCGACACTTTTCGGGAGCGATCTCCGAAGATGGCACTTGCGGGGCCCGAGATCCCCGAGATTGAGGGCGGTGACAATGCGGCGATGAGTGCTATGTTTGCTATGATGCGGACCTTGGATGCTACTCGTCCCGCATGTACAAAATTAATGACTGGAACAAGACCTTGTCGAAGAAGCAAGAGAAGAAGAAGAAGAGGCACTCGGATCACGTCAGAGATCTGAGGCACCAGATTGAGCTTATCACCGCTACCAGAGATGATGCTGAGGCCCATGAGAGGACAGCCAACAGGGAGGTTGCTGCCTTGCGTGCACGTGTCGCACGCTATGAGCAAGTATGAGAGGAACACCGATAGGATGATGGCGCAGCTTAGTCACGTAGAGAGGAATGAAGCCCGAACGACGCCCATCACCGGGCACGGCTCTTTTGACCGTGAGCATACATTGACCGCTTGCACAAGGACTACCACGTGCTATACAACCAGGTTCATGGTCACCATGCGCTTGAGCGGCCGAGATGGAGCCCTGAGTCATCAACCCCGATGGAGGCGAGGAGGACGCCGATCTTCCACCGCAACCGAGCCCCGCATCCGACGACGATGTTGTTCTAGCGGGCCGAGTCCGACGTCCGGTAGCGAGCACGAGTAGGCTAGTGGTCTCATCACTAGTCATAGTTGCGCTCTCATTCTTTTGTTGTTGGCATGTAACCCTTATGAGATGTGACTCATGTGTGTTGGATCGTCATGTGTTGTGGTGCTATTTGAACGTCTAAAGTCCAGTGTATGTATGCTGGCAATTTTGGATGTTGTATGTCCTGGATGATGCTTTTATTCAGTAATCTAATTAGTGATGTTATGGATTGTGGAAATGAATCTTTATGCCCGTGTGTTGTTGAATGAATTGATTTTCTTCCAATAATTCATTGGCATGATTATTACATTGCTTACAATGTTGTAACATCACCTAATAATTACTTGATCTTTGAAATATGCAGATGGTTGGGACTCGCCGCGACTTTGTGAGTGGCTCTTTGGTTGGAGATGGATCCAGCCAAGGCGAAGGCAATGAAAATGGTGATAACGGAGGTAACGGGAACAATGGTGGAAACGGTGGGAATGGAGGAAACGGAGGCAATGGCGGAAACGATGGGGGTAACCTACCACCACCACCTCCTCCACCATTGACAGCTGAGCAACTTTTTCAACAGTTCCTTGGCAGTCAGCGCAACATGGAGGCCGTTTTGCGTGACAATGCCGCGAACCCCGGTCGCGGAGGCCACCGTGACCGATCCGTCAACCAAGACAAGTACCTTCAAGGACTTTACGGACACCGATCCGCCTAAGTTCCACGCAAGCTAAAGAACCACTTGAAGCTCTTTTAGTGGATCAACACAATGGAAGACAAGTTTAAATGCGCTCCGCATGACCGAATCTCTCCGAAGGTTGAGTATGGGGCACATCAGCTGCAGGGGCCGGCTGGAATTTGGTGGTCCCATCAACGTACCACTTTCTCGACAAATGCTCCCATCACCTGGGCACAATTTACTCAGATGTTTTGTAGCACCTATGTTCCGCCAGGTTTGATGGCTATGAAAGTGTCGGAGTTCATGAAGCTTACACAAGGCAATAAAACCATGAATGAGTACCTCCATGAGTTCAACAACCTGTCACGCTATGCTCCATCATATGTGGACACTGAAGAAAAGAAAATAGCAAGCTTCAAGAGGGGCCTCAATACCAAGATGGCCAAGACCATGGGTATTAGTTCAAGGGCTACTTTCAACGAGTTTATCAGGGACTGCTTGACTCAAGAGAACAACAACAATCTACATGCTGCTTCCAAGAACCGCAAGAGAAGCTTAGGGGGAGGATCTTCTCAGTACAGGCCTCCAATGGCTAATCGTCCGCAATATCGCCCTCCAGCTTAGAGTTCGAGGTTCCGTGCACCCGCTCCAAAGAGGAATGCTCCACCACCTCCGAAGAATCAAAGGGGTTATCGCCCGCCTGCACCTCAAGCTCAAGCCAAGACTGGTGGTTCCACGGCAGCTTATCCCGCCGTGAGAGGCCCATGCTTCAACCGCAATCGATGGGTCACTTCGCCAAGCTTGTCCATATCCGAAGAAGCTGAGGCGACCTATCCTGCCCGTGCACACCACACCGTGGATGGATGAGATCCCCGAGGGAGAACCATCCACTTTGCGGGTGCGTTTCTTGTCAACAATCATCCTGCGGTTGTTTTATTTGATTACGGATCATCGCATTCTTTTATGAGTCAAGCATATGCACGATCGCATGAATTAGAACTTAAGCAATTAGATTATGGGTACCGCATCGGTTCGGTGCCGGTGCCGATGTCCTATCTAATCGGATGCTTGAGCATGCAACTTTTGAAATTGGAGATAAAACATATAGAGTTAATTTGGTGGTACTACGGGTTAACTATGGATGTGATCTTGGGGATGAATTGGATGAAAGATAAGCAAGTTGTGATTGATTGGGGAATAGAACAATTACTCTCACGGATCCTGCGGGTGAGGACACTTTCCAAGTGTTATTGCCTCGAGTTGCGCACATGACCAAGTTGACCTATGCTATCCGAGCCTCGCTCTTTTTCCGAGATTCGTGGTTTGTGAGTTTCCGATGTTTTTCCGAAGATTTACTGGGCTACCTCCCCGAGGGAGACATTGAGTTTGCAATTGATCTAGTGCACGGTACAGCTCGATATGCAAGAGACCTTATCGTATGCCTCCCAATGAGCTAGCGAGTTGAAGAAAACAGTTGTATGAGCTAAAGAAGTTGGGTTTCATCGGGCCAAGTACTTCCGAATGGGGTTGTCTAGCTTTGTTTGTAAAGAAGAAAGATCATTCCTTGAGGCTATGTGTTGATTATCGGCCGCTCAATGCCGTAACAATCAAGAACAAATACCCTCCGCCAAGAATTGATATTCTGTTTGATCGGTTGTCTAAAGCAAAAGTGTTTTCCAAGATTGACTTGAGATCGAGTATCATCAAATCAAGATTCGTCAGGAAGATGTGTATAAGACTGCTTTTCGTCACTAGGTACGGGTTGTATGAGTATCTCGTTATGTCTTTTGGCTTGACGAATGCTCCTCGCATACTTTATGTATCTTATGAATTCAGTCTTTATGCCGAATTAGATAAGTTTGTGATTGTATTTTTGGATGATATTCTGGTTTACTCTACGAATGAAGAAGAGCATGCCCAAACATTTGAGAGTTGTGCTCACTGGACTTAGAGAGCATAAGCTGTATGCCAAGTTTAAAAAGTGCGAGTTTTGGCTGAAGGAAGTTGCTTTCCTTGGTCACATCATATCCGAGAATGGTATTTCAGTTAACCTGGACAAAGTACTGAGGAGGTCATGGATTGGCAACCGCCCACGTGCGTGCATGAAGTTCGGAGTTTTTCTTGGAATGGCAGGGGTATTATCGCCGTTTCATTCAGATTTCTCTAAGATTGCCAAGCCAATGACAAGTCTGCATTCTGAAAGAGCACAAGTTTGTGCGGACAGAGGCTTGTGAGGCAGCTTTCCGCACCTTGCGAGAGTTGCTAACCACGCCTCTGTCTTGGCACGACCGATATCGAGAAGCCGTTTGATGTGTACTTGTGATGCATCCAAGACTGGTTTGGGTTGTGTCTTGATGCAAGAAGGCCGAGTGATTGCTTATGCTTCACGTCGATTGAGAAAGCATGAAGTCAACTATCCCACGCATGATTTAGAGTTAGCTGCGATTGTGCATGCCTTGAAGATATGGAGACATTATCTGTTGGGAAATGTGTGCCATATATACACCGATCACAAAAGTCTCAAGTACATCTTTACCCAACCTGAACTCAACATGAGGCAGCGAAGATGGTTAGAGTTGATCAAGGACTATGACTTGACAGTGCACTATCACCCTGGGAAGGCAAACGTAGTTGTAGATGCCTTGAGTCGCAAGTTACATCATCATGCTGTGAAGCCGTTGATTGAAGAGAAGTTCAATCTGATGCATCCTGCAGTCCTGCATGATATCCAAGTTCGATGTTCTCTCGACCAACAGATCATTGAAGGCCAAAAGACAGATCCTGGCATCTACCACCTCAAAGAAAGAATGGAGAAGGAATCAATTCCGCATTTCAGATTGGATGACAATGGTGTACTTTGGTTCGACACTCGTCTTGTCGTCTTAGGAAGGATCGAGAACTCAAGAACAAGATAATGGATGAGGCTCACCTTTCCAAGTTATCCATTCACCCTGGAAGTAACAAGATGTATCATGATCCGAGACCTCGATATTGGTGGACGAAGATGAAGAAAGAGATAGCAAACATATGTGGCTCGATGCGATACTTGTTGTCGTGTCAAGGCCATTCACATGAAGCCGGCGCAGTCTCATCGAAACCTTTACTAGTTCCCGCTGCTTGGAAGTGGGATGATATCAGTATGGATTTCATCACAGGTTTACCAACTACACAAAAGGGAAATGATTCGATCTGGGTAATCGTTGATCGATTAACCAAGTCAGCTCACTTCTTACATGTCAAGACAACTTACAGACCACCTCAATATGCTGACCTGTACATTGAGGAGATTGTCCGTTTGCATGGGGTACCCAAGACCATCATATCGATAGAGGGTCACAGTTCCTTTGCTCATTTCTGGACCCGTTTGCATGAAGGAATGGGTACTAAGTTCTTTGACAAAGACCGCTTATCATCCTCGGACTTGGTCGGGACCGAAAGACTTAATCAAGTTCGGAAGATATGTTGAGAGCGTGTGTGCTATACGCTAAGGGTTCGTGGGAATCTTGGCTACCTTTGGCCGAATTCTTCTACAACAATAGTTATCAAGAAAGTATCAAGATGGCAACGTTTGAAGCTTTGTATGGCGAGAAAGTGTAGAACTCCGTTGAATTGGGTAGAAGTCGGAGAAAGGAGATACTACGGTATTGACTTTGTTCCCGAAGTGAAGAGAAGGTTCAAACTATCCAAGAACATATGAAAGCCGCCGATCCGACAAAAAGAGTTATGCCGACAATAGAAGAAGACCTTTGACGTTTGAAGTTGGTGACAATGTATACCTCGAGTTTCACCGATAAAAGGGTACACAAAGGTTCGGAGCCAAGAGGAAGCTTGCACCAAGATATGTGGGTCTATACAAGATTCTTGAAAGAAAGAGGTGAAGTCGCTTACAAGTTGCGATTGCTCGAGTCAATGAGTTCTATCTTTCCGGTCTTTCATATCTCTCAACCGAAGAAGTGTTTGCGTGTACCCGAAGAAAGAGTCGATGAGCGGGATTTGAAGCTAGCGGTTGATCACGGTCTATAAAGAAGAGCCTGTAAGAATTGTTGATAGCAAGGAAAGAGTTACTCGGAATCGGTTGGTGCGTATTTTACAAGGTCGTGTGGAGCTACCATGATGATAGAGATGCATCATGGGAAACCGAGGATTACCCGAAAGAAGTTTATCCCGAATTCCATAAAACCCGGTTAGTAAACCCAAATCTCGGGGACGAGATTTCTTTAAGGGGTAGGGTCAGTAACACCTCGGTGTTAGGCATTGCATTAGGCTTTGAGTAATTAACCCTAATCATTCATTAGCATGACATGAGCATCATCAAGCATTAACCCTAAATGCATTGTCATTTCATGTGTTGCAATTGTTGTTAATTAATTACTTGCGTGATTGTTAATTAGTGCATTTAATCTTTATTGCAAATGCTTAATCAGTTTTGATCCATGTGCCCAAGCATTTTAAAATGATTTAACAAAATTATTGCAAAAAAGATTTAGTGCATTTTGGAGCAAAAGAAAATAATTAGAAAAATCCCTTTTTATGCCCTAAATTCAAAAGGGATTTGTAGTTTAAAATTTTATTTGGAATTTTGACTGAGCCTTAAATGAAAGTTGTTCGGTTTGAAATTCTCTACAACTTTTATTTTTGGAGCATTTCTTGAAAATGAATTTAAATTTGTCAAAAGGGTGCTTTGGTGTTTCAGTTTTAATTTTCAAAAAAAAGATCATCATGAAGCGAAAGCGGGCGATTTCGCCAGCGTCGCCTAACCCGCGCCTCGCGCGCGCTTCCCTCACAAGGCGCCCGCGTCGGTGGCCGACCGGCCCCAAAGCCACGCTTCGCCACGCGCTGGCCGTCGCTTGCAGCGCCCGGCGTGGCCCGTGACTTCCCCGGCAAAGCGGACCCCGCCCGGCGGCTCCACCCGTCTGCATGCCCGAAAATGAAAGCACTCGCCTCCATTTCGCTCGCCCTACCTTCGCACGCCTACTGCCTCGCTCTCCCTACCATGAAATTTGCTGTGAAACATATGACTCACCGTACCGCCACCGCGTGCTCTGCCAGCCAGATTTTTCGCCCAAGCCCGTAGCGCCGCCCGACCTCCCATGCCGTTCCACACCGAGCCACCGCGTACCTTTGCCTCCGTAGGCGCATTGCGCCACCCGCACACCCCCGGCCATGGCAGCGAGGCTCGCGGGAGCTCACGGTCCCGCGTTCCCGCTCACCCACGCTCTCCCTCCCTCGGTCGCGCGACGCGAAGCCGCCGGGGTTCGACTCGCACTCCAGTGCGCTCGGGTGGGCCGATTGGAGCTCGCGCCGCCGACACGGAGCTCGCTCGCTAGGGGTTCCACGCCCGGCCGTGCCGCCATGCACGCTGCCGCCACCGCTGCAGCACACCACCGCCGCATTTCGCGTAGAGCCGCCGCTAGGGTTTGCATGCGCCAAGGCGCGCTCCTGGCCAGCTTTGCTATCGCCGGAGACGCCGGAGCGCCCGTCGCTGCCGCGCAACTCGCGCCCGCCGCCGCCGTCGTCACTATCCCGGCCCCCGGCGGCGCAACCAACACCACTGGACGGTGCGCGCGTGCTGGGGAGCACGTTGGTGCCACCCCACCGCCGGCAACCTCGCGCCGGGCCGAGCAGCGCCGGCCAATGGCGGCCGGGCCAGCCCGGCCGGGCCGAGTGGGACCAGGTTGACTCCCGGCCCGCCTGGCAGCGACACGCCCACGGGCCGGCCCACACATTTTAGGGTTTCGCCCTTTTCCTTTTATTTGATTTTCTAATTTGTTTAAAATGATTTTGAAATTGTTGTCGGTGCAAATGGAATCCAATTGGAGTGAAACTTGTTTTGTTAGACTTCTAACGAGTAGATCTACCTAAGAAAAATATGTGGTGCAATTTTTGTGGTACTTTACTGTGTAGATTTATTTAAATGCTTAAACGGGTGAAATCTGAGTAAATGTATAATAAATTGTAGAGTGCTCTGAAAAATGTGATTCTTGTTTTGTTAGACTTGTTGTGTGATGTAGTTTCTGAGAAAAATATATGTCACGCATCTACTGTACAAAAATATTGGAAAATGATTTAATTTCATTTCTGGACTGATTCTTGTATAATTTTTAATAAATTAATTATAAGGAATTATGGCCTGGTAATTTTTGGTGACTGCTCTTGTGCTAAGAAGTTCTAGATAAAAATATGAAATCTGTTGTTTGACATTTTTTATAGTGCAAAGTTATTAAATGTGCATTTCTGTCCTGCTGCTTAATCTTTTTGTGTAGGCTGATATACTTGATGAAATATGATGAAAATTTTATCATGGCTCTGTTATAGCATTATGTAGCTCCTGTAATTTTTATAGATTTTTCTGGACTGTTTATACAGAGGTCACAGTTCAAGCTTGTTTATTCACATGAAATGATAAGCATTAGAATTAAATGATTTAATGAGTTCTATATTACTTCTTGTGCACTTTTAATTATGTTATGCTTGCTGGTCATGTAATACAGTACCATAACTGAAATGTGATGTTGGCTATGAATAGTAGTACTTCTCTTTATTCATGTGATGTGTGTATGTGTGTGTGTGCCTACACACCACTCTTCTTTATGCACTTCTCTAAGTGTTTAGAGAAGAGGTATGCACATACTCAGTAAATGAGTTAAATTGTTAATAGAAAGGAGATATGCACCTACTCTGTCAAATGATCTGTTAATCATCTTCATTCATGAGCATCATACGTGTATGCATTCACTGTACTTATGCATGTGCATCGCATCATACTGAGTTCGCGGGGAGGACCTCCCCGTATTCGGAGACCGAGCAGGATCATCCGGAGGAGCCTCGGTAGGAGGTTCCACAAGAAGGCGAAGAAGAGCTGCCTCGAGTGTCCTAACCACCGCGCATCGGACTTGAGCAAGGCAAGCACCGGAGCATTTCCTTACCTATGCTTTCTAACAGTCTAATTATGCTTTATGCTTGTTGCATTAGGTATAGGAGTTGTGTGACACCGCTGGTGCATTATATCCTTGCTTTACCATTGATTATCCCCCCCTTGATATTCCCTGCTAGTCTAGGGGCGAGTAATATGCTTAGCTTGCTTAGACGGTAGAAGTCGGGTGATTCCTCGTCATCCGCGAGTATAGGTGGTTACCGGTGATTGATGGAAAGCTTATGTTGATATCATCCGGTTAATGGTTATGGTCGTGATAAATGGAGACCGGACGGAGTCTTGTGGGGTTGTTGGACCATAGTGATTCCGTCTCGTGTCGATTAAGGACCGCACCGTTGTTGTACCCCAAGTCATATTGAACGCATGCCTCATATTTAGCCGGGCCGGATAAGCACTTCCGACCGCGAAGCCTAACACTATCCCGGGCGGTTCTCGATCCGTTCGCACCGTATTGGAGATGGATGGGGACCACCGTGGGCGCCGAAGAGTAAGTCCGAGGTCCAAAGATGGCCGGCTAAAGGCGTCGGGCGGTCCCTCGGTACTGGGTTCTATGCGAAGTCCGCTGCGTACTTGTTTTCCCCCGGATACGTGCCACGGTGACACAGTAGCTCACTTCGCGTGAGTGTGGTTTGTATGAGGAATACCCCCGAGCTCGGTAGTAATCGATTCGAATCGCCATCGTTCCGGATAGTGAACACTTTGACATGAGCTGCGAAAGATCGTAGTAATGATTATGGATGTCGTTAATGATGATGATGGGTTAAGCGAATGAATATGTTTATGGTTACTACTTGCTTGCCTAATCATGATTAATAATACCATAATGATGCATAGTGTAGTTGCTCACCTAGCATAAATAGGAATGATTAAGCCGAGCAATCACTTTAAATGTTACTACCGCTTTTCCAAAAAGAGTCAAGCTATCCCCCGATAAAGCCCTGTCATACTCCTTGGAGTCTTTTTACTTTTGAGTTAGTCGGGTAAGTCTAGCCGAGTACCTTCTCGTACTCGGGTTTTTCCGCTTGTTGTTTGTGCAGATGGCCATATCTACCACGGGTATTGCGAAACCCGCTTATATCCAATTGGATTAAGCACCAAAGGGCTATGGTCGTTCTTACTACTCTTCCCACTTGCTTTTGTGGATTGATCATCAGTGGCACTATATTATACTCAAGTTTGTGTGTGTGGGTTGAGTTCCTAAAACTATCTTGTTTCCGCTATTTGGATTTGAAGAACTTGGTTTGTAATAACTTTATTTCCGCACTCTGATGTGGTTGAATTATTTGGGAAATGTTGTAACATGCGAATGGTGACGCTGAACCCATACGATCTTGGTTGATGATGTTTGGTTTGAAATCCTTCGAGATTTCCGGACTACCGGGTTTATAACGGCTTAAGTGTGACAATTGCTTGCTTAGCGAGTGATTTTTCACTTATGCTTTTATAAATTGGTCGGTTCTGTTACAATACCTATCTCTTTGATCGTCATCTTCCGAATCTCAGGACGAGATTCATCTTAAGGAGGGTAGAATTGTAACACCCTAAATTTTGAACTTTTTGAAATAGATGTAAATCAATTTAAATTTGTATTGTTGTGCACATGAAAACATAGGAAAAATAATATTTTTATTAAATTAAAACTCATCATAAGGTTTAGCGACTTTTGTGCATGCATGCTGGTGCATTTATTAATTTGTATTGTGTGGTTTTGCAATAAAATCAAACCGATTTCGAATTGCTTTTTTGAAAATGGCTTTGAATTAAAAGAAAAAAAGAAGAAGAAAAGAAAAAGATAAAAGCCTTCCCTCTCTCTTTTTGGCCTAGGAAGGCCCCCGGCTCTCCCATCTCTCCTCTCTCGGCCCCTCCCGTTTCCTCTCTCTGCGGCCAAGGCCGTAGCCCAAATTCGTCGGCAGTCGCTTCAACCCCGCCGGCTCGCTTGCTCCTTGAGGCCCAGCCAAAGATGCCGGCGGCCCGTGCCTGGGCCCATTTGCGCCCGCCCCTCCTCTTCGTTCCACGACCATCCGGGACCCACCGGGTCGCCTCCTTCCCTTCCTTGAGTCGAGCAAGGGCCGGACTCCCTACCGGTCGTATCCGCGCATCCGCCAAGCCCGACTCCTACGCGATTTTGGCATGCGCCCCCCACGATCGCCGCTCCATAAATAGCGCCCGAGCCGCACCGCCTCCTACCCCGCCCCTAGAAGCAATCCGCCCGCCTCAATCGAGCAACAAAGCCCCCAAAAACCCTAGCCGAGAGCTCATTTGCCTGCGTCGCCCCACCGCCCCGCTCCGCCATTTCATTGCGGTAAAGGTCGTGGGACGAGTTTCGCGTCGTGTTCCCGAACTTCGCCAAAGCGCCTTCCCCTCTCTCTTTTCTCTCCGGTTCACCCGCTAATCACCGCGTGCCGCTATGTAGGAAGCCGCAGATCCGCCTCGGGCCGAAGCCTCCCGCGACGCCCCCCGGTCACCCGCCACCTTCACCGGTGCCCTAGTCGAGTTCGCGGTAAGATTCTCCTCCGCTCCGTGAGTTTCCCGTAGAAAACCGAGGCGTATATGCCGTTTTCATCAAACGCCGGCGAGGAGCGGAGCTCCCAAAGCAATGGCGCCGCCGCCAGGCCACCGTGCCCGGCGGCCGTTCTCTCTCTCCTCCCTTTCCATTTAACCCGGCCGTCACTTTACACCGCCATGGTGGACATGCCCAAGGATGTGTCGGCTGCATTTCAGATCCGGAGAGCGTGAGCACATGCCAACCCGGCCCCGCCCGCCCAAGCTAACATAGGGGGTGTTTGTTTCCCCGGGGTAAAAGATTTACCCCTGTCCAATCAAATGTTTGGACACATGCATGGAGTATTAAATGTAGTCTAAAAAAATAACTAATTGCACATATTGCGGTAATCGTGCGAGACGAATCTTTTAAGCCTAATTAGTCTATGATTTGACAATGTGGTGCTACAGTAAACATTTGCTAATGACGGATTAATTAGTATCAAAAAATTCGTCTCGCGGAGTACTGACGGGATTTGTAATTAGTTTTTTTATTGGTATCCGAATAGCGCTTCCGACATCTCTCCGACATTTCGATTTGACATGGGTAAAACTTTTGTCCCTGGATCCAAACACCCCCATGGGCGGCCGCCCTAGGTTAGTCTCAATGGATGTTTCATGTCTTAGCATCTCATCCAAGACGTCACACTGAAAATGAGGGCAAAAGTTTTGTCGTGTCCCATCGAATCTTTGGTCACATGCATAAAGTATTAAATATAGACTAAAAAATAAATAATTACACAGATTGCGACAATTTTACGAGAAGAATTTTTAAACCTAATTAATCCATAATTTGACAATATGGTGCTACAGTAAACATATGCTAATGACGGATTAACTATACTTAAAAAATCCATCTCGCCGTTTACTGGTGAGTCCTGTAATTTTTTTTATTAGTATCCGAAAACTCCTTCCGACATCCCACGTAACATCCAATGTGACACAGGCAAAACTTTCGCCACTCCATCCAAACAATCCCTAGTCTCTCAATTTGTATTTGCATTTCAGTGTTTCATAGACAAAGCTGTAACATTTAATTATTGCACTGTGCTGTGATCAAATATGCCAGTCTACTATGTGGCCAACTTCCCAGCTGCACTTCAGGCATAGCCAACCTCCCTAGCGTCGATCCTAAGCACGAAATCCAATACACACGCATACAGAACCCTTCAGCGCAGAACTGCATATGCAGAATCTAGCCCAACCAGAACAAACCAAAACAATTTTTTTTTCATTTTCTTCGGTAGAATTGATAGAAGGTGTACTCTTTGCTACCACAAAGATTGGTAGCACGACACATTTCAGAGACCTATTTTCACCACTGATTTACATTTCAGTCAGCTGTTTTCACACAACATCATTCACTTTCAGAGAGCTATTTTCATACTGCACGATCCACATTTACATAGTTGTTATCCAATGGCAGCATTCACATTCGTTGAGGCAAAATGCAGATAGCATTCACATTCACATCTCAGATAGCATTTAGGCAAAAATGAGATGGCCTTTAGATAGCATTCAGATGGCATGCATATAGCATTCAGTTAGCATCTGAGATAACATTCAGGTAGCATAAATGTAGCAGATAAGAATGAGCATGACATCTCAGGTAGCATAAACAGTTTTCACATCTCAGATAAAATGCTATCTCCAACGGGGAACGTATATCAGCATGACAAATACTCTGATCAGATACAGGCATACAGCCGGGAATCAAATTCAGAGACTATTACCAGGGCATCCTACATGTCTTCAAGAAACTAGAGTGACAATGGCTCTCAACAGGGGACAGAGACGTTACTGTCAAACCATACATCCTACAGTAATTTAAGAAGAAGCAAATACAGTAGGGATTCTGATCTGAAATCCAAACGAACTCACCATGGATCTCACCATACGGAAGGTTTCCATGGGGGATGGAACATTTGGTCTGGGTCCTCATCCTGCTACAGTGCTACTTGAGGTGGCCGTGGTGCCAGATGCGGCGGCACAAATGAGGAAGTCAGCGGCGGGTGTAGATGAGGAACTCAGCAGGGGTGCAGGTGAGGATGATGCCAGCGGCGCAGGTGACGCCGCTGCCTTCTGCTAGTGCTGCTTGCCCTGCCATCCGTTTCCTCCCCGCCGGAGCCACGCCAACCAGAAGCTTGGGCCACCGTCAGAGATGCTGAATCCATATGCCGAGGGCTGCTCTGGTCCACTCTGCGCAAGGGGATGGAGGACGGAAGACGGGAGAAGGCGGGGAGGAAGAGGAAAGGAAACGATGCAGGAGCTGCCGTAGGGGATCCTGGTGATGAAACCGAATGGATCTCAACGCGGGTGTCGTGCAGTTTCCAAGTCATGGGAAACAGAGCTAGGTCGTTTCACCCCCATGAAACGATACTCCTCTCTCAATCCATTAATATGGCACAAAACCCTTCTTTTTGCTTTGGATTCTCCTGGCAAAAGTTTTGCCCTGTCCTATCGAATCTTTAGACACATACATGAAGTATTAAATATAGACTAAAAAAATAAATAATTACACAGATTGCGACTATTTTACGAGACGAATTTTTTAAGCCTAATTAGTCCATGATTTGACAATGTGGTGCTACAGTAAACATGTACTAATGGCGGATTAATTAGTATCAAAAAAATTGTCTCGTGGTTTCCTGACGAGTTCTGTAATTTGTTTTTTTATTAGTATCCGAAAACCCCTTCCGACATCCCACGTAACATCCGATGTGACACAAGCAAAACTTTTCCCACTGCATCCAAACACCCCCTAGTCGGCACCATATTTAATGCCCGTGAAACTTTAAAGACATCCCCATTGAGACTGGCCTTAAGGCCCGCTTGCCTACTAGGGTGCTTTTTAAAAAAGTTGATCCTAGTCGGCGCCTCATGATTCCTGAAGGTGTATGGAGCCGGGGTATGGAGCCGTAGTACACCGCTTAACAAGTTAGGGGGACCAAATTTAGATTTTAAGGGTGCGTTTGGTTGGAGGATCAAGTTAGATGGGATAGGATGATCTATGGATATTGGGATAAGTATATCCATGATGCACGTTTGGCTGGACGAGCTCTAGTAAAAACTATGGTACGCAGAAAAGTCAAATCGATATATTATAGATTGAAAGTACCTACTACAGTACAGCACGATAGGTGTGAGCACTGCTGGATCGGATCCTCCTCCATCTGTCAGTAAACTACGAAAGGAAGCTAGTACTTGGAGTTGCAGAGTACTTGCATTGGCATTGGCATTGGCAGAAGTATCGGAGGTCAAAAGGTGTATGTGTATCCCACCCTACTGCTAGTACAGGGATTTATACATACCATATTATATTACTATATACTCCCTCCGTCCCAAAATATCTGTCACTTTCGCTTTCCAAGAAACAAATGCCGGTAATTTTTATAAATAATAAATATCATCAATTAGTATCATAATTAGTATCATCGGAAAGATCTTTGAATCTAGTTTTTTAACAAATTTATTTGGAGATATAAATATTACAGGCATTTTCTATAAATAGAGTCAAACTTGTGACACGAAAACCGAAAACGACAGATAATTTGGGACGGAGGGAGTATACTAGTAGAAGTAGTAGTATATTGTACTACTAATTTGGTTAAGGTACATACATCTCTCTCAGTCCCAGTCCCAGTCCCATGCATGCACCCCAATGCAGTGCTGAGCTAGAGCTGAGTGGATGAGGAGGTTCTTCTGATGTGGGAGCTGCTCTTGCTGCTGCTTTGCTGGATCAGTGCAGCCATATCCAGTTTCAGCTGCAACATATTATATACCAACATAATTAACATGCATACATTTGTTTATTTATTACTTAGATTAGAAGAAGAGACAGTGTTAACTGTATGTAGTAGGACTGTAGGAGTACTAGATGATTGCACAATGAGGAAGGAAGGAAGGAAGGAAAGAAAGAAAGTAGTCCTACTTGTTTGCACTGCCTCTTGAGCTTGAGATTCTCATTCACCAGGCGACGAACCTCCTTCTCCAGCTCCTGCACATAGGCCTGTTGTATGTAGTAGGAGTATAATCCAATCCAGTAGTAATCAGTCAAACTGTCAAAGTAAATAAATAAGAGCAAGGAAATTACTGTAGTATTATTATTAAGTGAAGAAGAAGAAGAAGAAGAAGAAGAAGAAACTGAAGCAGACCAGTACATACTCCTACGTACCCTCTTCCTTGCCCTGGAGCGGAGCGCAGACTCCCTGTTCTTCATCATCCGGATATTCTTCCGCTCTTCGTCGCAGCCACCGCCGCTGCTGCTATTGCCGCCGCCGCCCCCCGTCAGCTGCAGATCCAGGCCGCCGGCCCCCAGCAGGTACTCCTCCTCATCCTCCAGCTCCTCCTCGCCGCCGCCGACGCTGAGCGACAGAAGAGGGGGCGCCGTGGGGGCAACGGATGAAGAGATGCCGGCGCCGGCACCGGCGCAGCGGCGGCGCGCTCGTCGTTGTCGCGGCTCGTGCTGGTGCTGGACAGGGAGAAGAGCGAGCTGCAGCCGCTCAGGCTCAGCTGCGGGCTCCTCGGCATCCTCGCTCCAACCTTGCGCTCTCTCTCTCACACACTGGATTGGCTTGGGCGTGAACCGCGTGGACGAAACGAAGAGGGAGGGGTCCGAGGGGAAGGCCGGCCGGGCCGGGAGGGGGAGGGATATGGTGGGGAACTGAGGAGAAGCCAGTCAAGCGCCCACGGGCCACGGCCCAGGGCCCACTAGCCAGAGAGAGCCAGCGGATGCTCGACCACGCGAATGCGACGACTCCTCTCTTCCCGTACAGTAACAACAGTAACACAGGTACGTGAAGAAAAAAAAAATCTACTTTCCCTCTACCATATTTCGTAAAAATTTATTTTTTCTCTCTAAATTCTAAAACCAGATAAATAATCTCTCTTAACTTTTTAAAATATGCACTTTACCTCCCTAGAGAGGTTTTGACGATGGTTTTGCTACAGTGATAGTGGTTTTATCTTTTTTATTTATTTTGGATATATTTTTAACAAATCATAGTAAATCAAAAAAATTTATAAAATAGAAATTCTAATTTTATTGGACTATACATGAGTAGATCTACGCAGTGAATATATAATATGGTATGTTTTAATACAAAGTTTTTACTAGTATTTTCCCTTTTTATTTATTTCGGCTGAATATTTGAAAAAGCATAGTAAATCATTGAAAAAACATAAAATAGAAAATCTAATTTTGTTGGACTCCACATGAGTAGGTCTAGAAAGTAAATATATAATATGATATGCTTTAGTTCAATAAAATAATTATAGAAGCTACAGATTATAAATTATTAATTAATTATGGAAAAAATATAGATCAAAAGTTACAGCAAGAATTTTATACTAAAATATATCATATTATATGTTCATTTGTAAATCTACTCATATGGAGTCTAAAAAATTTAGATTTCTATTTTATGATTTTTTTGTGATTTACTATAATTTCTATTATATGTTCTGGAATAGGAATTAGAGTTGGGTGCTTATATCCCATCATCAAATGGCTAGAAATTTCGGAAAGATCATCCAATGGCTAGAAAATAGCGGTTGAGAAAGGCTGGGTAGCGCGGCTGCCGTTTCTGTTGTCTTTGCCGTTAAAGCCGATAGTAGGCCGAGATTCAAACTAAACCCGCACCAATCTAAAGCATGTATATTTGTAAGTCAAATCCAAACCAAACTAGACCGTGACTTCAATCATCCACACCAAACCAAACCACTTATACGTTCAACCCATTAAAATATATTTTTAACCCACCAATTCACTAGCACCTCATGCTATTGTTTATATTTAGTCATAAGCACAAGCAAAAAATGAATAGATAAAATAAAATTTATTATTAACTCTATTATTGACAAATAAGCTAAATCAGCCCACTTTAATAGGGCAAGACAAACCAAACCAACCCAATAGGCTTCTAGTCTATTTCACTCTAAACCAATATAGCCCAAAAAGCAAAACCAAACGAAAAACAACCAGGCCCAAACCATTATC